>JAOCPS010057260.1:0-16500 GCA_025505425.1 Graphium colonna | reverse complement strand
TATCGACGACTCTAAAGAACTTCAAGTCGTCGGCAAACAAGTAATAGTTTACATTTAGAAAACAATCGCAAATATCAAATATTTATGAAGATGTTGAAAAATAAGGGGCCAAGATGAGAACCCTGTGGCACACCGGAATGTACGAAAAATGGGTCTGAGGACTGGCCGTTGGTTAGAACTATGGAATTACGACACGACAAGTATGACTCGCACCACGCCAGTAAAGGATCGCCGATATCAAGGGAACTAAGTTTACTTATTAGTAGCTGATGATTAATTCGATCAAAAGCTTTACTAAAGTCTGTGTAGATTACGTCAACAGAGGAGCGGGAGTCTACGATCGTGCAAATATCGTTAGTGAATGATACCAGATTGATCGCGGTGGATCTGTTTCTCATAAAACCGTGTTGATGGCTGTGGATCAAAATCATCAGCAAACGGTATCAAAAGTTTAATGAGTTGTTTTTGGTGTATTTACAAATAAATCTATTACAGGTGGTAGTTCAGAAATAATATTTAAGGATTATTAATAGGAAATAATATGACTGTAATTAACTTTGGTACTCATTTTAATAATTAGGAACACTTTAAAGTTTCTGGGTGATGCTCGATGCTGAATAATCGCAATTTATGATACTTATAATAATGTTTCTCAGTGATGGAAAATGACGTCAAAGAAACATTTTGAAGGGTGTATATTTTTGGCGCCAATTTAAATTAACATGATATTAGTGTCAAATTTCGTAGATTTTTAAAAACTGTTAATTAAATTAATCAATAACAAAACATTTTGATAAGTGCGCGCTTAGATTTCGTACAAAACGTAAACAAAATCACAGAAAAATGGTACCCTTTAGTATTGAATAGCAATTAAATCAATATTTTATTTATCTGTGCTTCTCAAATGTTGACTGTCGTGGGCGTCCCTTTGTTGAAATTGTGATAAGGCTCACGGAAAATCTCGTTCGTTCGAGATCCTCTATTCGGGAATAGGGAGTGACGACAATCTATTATATCTGTGAGCGAGATTGGAGCACCAGCAGGAAGTTTACGTTACGTGTTCATATTGACGTGGCAGTCACTTTACTGCAAGGGTGGTTAAATTGAAATAAGACCGGTACTATTCAACTACTTTATAAGTTTTGAGATTTTATAAAATATTAATATACATTAATTTTATGTTTATTATTCCAGCCAAAATGCTGACTACTTTATTTGTAGTTTTGGCTATATCAGCGGTTTTTGCTGGTGTCCCGAATCCTGAAGAGACGAAGCGGTTGATGGATCACCTTTCCGATCAGGAACACTTTAGAAATGAGCATCATAACAAACAGTTCGATCATGATGCTTTTTTGGGAGAAGATCAGGCCAAAACTTTCGATCAATTGCCGCCTGAGGAAAGCAAACGACGACTAGGGTTAGTAAAATGTGTTTATTAATGATATAAATTGTTCTAACACTTATATCATCTTTCACGGCGTAAATAAACTTAGTTCTAGAATATAATCTTAATAATTTGGCATGGTTTATGTGACCTAAATAATAATTAATATTAATAGCTGTTTGCTGCCAATTGATTTCATTTAACACTTGGACTGAGTCTTTTTTATTGGATGATTATAACCAACTTTTTTTAAAGAATGTGCTTTAATTAATTTCTAAATACATTTTATCTTTATTTATTAATATCTTTCAATCCTAAGGGTTTTGAAAATTATATTACATCCAAATTCTGAGGCAATTGGTGGGAGTTAATTTCTAATTTCTGTAGAATTTATTCTTGTAATGGTTATTATTGACTGTTTTAGTCAACATAATTCTTTTTGTGGTTTATTGAACTTAATAATCATAAATGAATTGTATGAATGCTTGAGTATAAAACTCTTCTATATTTATCTTTTACAAGATACTATATGTAGGTTGAGTAAACAATTGCCAGGCATTGTACACAATCTAGGTCAGATACATTTTTGTAGGCTAAAAATATTTTATAACTTGAACTATCAACTATTACTATAACTTACAATTTGTCTTGAGATTGTAGGTTATAGTACATTTTATTTCTAAGACTTACGTGAATATTTGACATTTTAAAAGTTGAAAAAAATAAACCGCGATAAAATCTGTAAAGTTGTTTAATTTAAAATATAGTACATTTTTTATCATATTAATCTCAAAGTTTAAACTTTGAGATTAATATGATAAAAAAAATGTGTAATTATTACGTCATAATCAGAGTGTGTTGCTATGTGGCATTTAAATTTTTATGATTAAGAAAAAGTATGCTAAATGCTAATACAAAAAATGATTTTAGATGTTGCATGCCTTTGAAGATAACATCATTGTTGTAGGCACATAGTAATAAAGTAGTAACATATCAATAATGTTTGCAGCAACTGGTTATAGTCGGCTCTGGTTTGGTTGAAACAGACTATAAATATGTATATATTGATAATTGGTCTTTGTCTTTAAATTTACAGAGATTAATTTTAATTTAATTACCAGGATAAATTATGATCTATTTTATTTTGGTGTACAAACTGTATCAAAAGTTTCAAATTCTATTTAGCAGTTATCATAGCATAAACAGCAAATTTTCAGTGCAATTTCCACAAAGCATTAGAATTAATTTTTTAGTTGTTTTTTGCTTTTTATCACTGAACATTAATTATTTTTTCCATTTTTATTTATTTGCAGTTTTTTTGATTTTGCAAATTGTTTTTCTATTTTAAATTACAGTTTGCATATTAAATATGCAGTTAAGAGTGTATACTGCATATTTAAAGAAAAAAAATTCCACAACAAAAATAAAATTACAACTAGAGGCACTTGAAGCATGTTATAATTAATCATAAAATTAATGACCGGGATTTTTGAGACCATTATTTGCAAGCTATCAATATTATATTCTTGGATTCATGGTGTAATGACCATTTTACAGTTGTAATATGCAGTATTTAAAACTTACAAATATCATTACATATTTGAGTTTATTCATTACAATTAACTATGTTGTAAGGTTATGATTTACATGTTAAATGTCTTAATTATTGTAGAATAATTGTTGACAAAATTGATGCAGACAATGATGGATTTGTAACTTTAGTAGAATTAAAAGATTGGATTCGCTATACTCAGAAGCGTTATATTGAAGAAGATGTGGAGAGGCACTGGAAACAACATAACCCTAACAATGATGAGCTTATTCCATGGGAGGTATGACATTTTCATATTTATTTACAAAATGTAATCTAACATTATACTGTTAAAACATATATGGCCAATTAATATTATATTATACATAATATAAACTAAGTTTAACTATATAAATAAAATAACTAATTAAAAATACAATGTTTCAAATATTTAAGATAAGCCATAGGTTGTGGTAACAGTAGTACAAATTTTATGATTTTACATGTTCTTAAATTTAAAAATAAAATAAATTTGTGTACAGCATACTAATTTTAATTGATAATTAAAAACCTATGTATGCTATATTGCCTATTCTTGTGAGATCTAAAAGAAGAAAACACAAGGAAAAAAAAACCAGCCAGGAGTCAGATTCCATAATATTACAATGAGGAAAGCTGTGCAATTCTATGTCAACAGCAAGTAGCCTTTAGGTTTTGATTCTCTTGCAAATAGTTGTGAGTTACAAAATATGTGGTAAAAATGTTTGTACATTAACTTTTGCTTTCTTGCCTTGAGTTAGAAATTGTTTTATTTTTCATAGCTTAAAGGCAATTAGACCTAAATATTTGATATGCATTTCAGCTTAATACTTACATGCTTTCCTGAGAAAAAGGGTCTTGATAGATAAATGGACATTAAAGTAATCCTATAAGGGTTTTTTAGCTACGTAACCCTAAAAAGAAGAGTAAAACAAAAACATAGATATGCAGTGTTCTTTAAAACATAGTTAATCTATAGACTTCTTTAAGTTTTGTAGAAACAAATGTATGATATTATTTAGACTAGTAATGTTTGACATAGGCCTTATTTATAACTCAGTTTTTTATATACATTGTTTTCAATTATTGTATCTAAAATCTAATTGAAGCAGAATCATACAGGCCGATAAGCCTGTTGCCCATCCCATTAAAGATATAGGAATCCTTATTGCTGCAATGCTTTCTACCAATAATCATAGAAAGCAAGTTGATCCCTGATCACCAGTTTGGATTTCGTAGCAAGCATGCCACCATAGACCAAGTACATAGACTTACCCAAAAGATCGGAGTCCCTTGAGGCTAAAACTTATTGTACTAGTGTCCTATTGGATATACCGCAGGCATTTGATTGTGTCGAACTGGTAACTGGGCACGAAGGCCCAGTTACAACTGGTACTTTCGCCGATGATACAGCAATCCTAGCTACGCACAGCAACGCAATAACAGCTTCTCAGATACTGCAGAAGGGTCTTAATGACATATCCATCTGGCTAAAGATGTGGCGCATAAAAGCAAAGAAAACAAATTGGTACATGTTACCTTTACATTAAGAAAAGGGTCTTGTTCCTCAGTAACCCTCAATAATATTGAGGTTCTGCAAGAGGACAATGTGAAATCTGGATAAACGTCTTACCTGGCAGAAACACATATTCACTGAAAGGAAGCAACTTGGCCTACAAACTAGAAAACTATATTGGCTTATTGGCCGTAAGTCGCAACTATCTCTAGAGTGCAAAATTCTGCTGTACAAAGCCATTATGAAACCCATCTGGACATATAGGATCTAACTCCGGGGCTCCGCAGCTCAATTGAACATTGATATATTGCAAAGGTTCCAAAATAAGGTCCTAAGAATGATAACCAACTCTTCCTGGCATGTTTCCAACGAGATGCTACGCCAAGGATACCTACTATGAAATAAGAAATTACATGTTACACAAAACTATACAAATAACAAATAACTCACCATCCAAACATACACGCCCAGGCATGTGCAACATGCTCGTCGGTTAAAGCAAAAAATACTGCAATACTTAGGGCAGACATAGTGAAACAACTATATAAAAGAAGAGGATGTGACACAGGTCATATGCCGAGCACACCAGAGAACAGCAACGCCCAACCTGCTACGGAATGTCCCGATAACCAAGGAGACAGATTGTAGGAAAACAAAAAGTATGCATCTGTTGCAGTTTTGATTAAATTTTTTATCTTTATTTATTACAGACCTACAGAAAAAATGTGTATGGGTTCATGGATGAAATGGATGAAAAGGAATTAAAAGCACCAAATAGCGAGGGTTTCACTTACTCTAATTTGCTGAAGCGTGACAGAAGGAGATGGGTTTATGCAGGTAAATTATATTTAATTAATTTTAAACTGATTGTAAATAGAAATTATCATGTCACTAAAGTAATGTCACAATAGACATTGCATTGCACTTTACATAAACATATATATTATCGAAAGTTTATAGACATTTCAATTATTTTTTATACATTTGATGTTTGCTTGTTATTTTTTTTTCATCTGGCAATTATTGCTTTTCATTCTTTTGTACAACATCTGTTTCAGTCATTTTTATATAATTTTTCAGATGGAGACCAAGATGATTCATTGAATAGGACTGAATTTGCATTCTTCTTACATCCAGAAGATCATTCTGGCATGAGAGACGTTGTTGTGCTTGAGACAATGGAAGATATTGATAAGGACAAGGTAACATACAATGTACTAAAGTAATAAAGCAGATATTATTATTTCTATAAAATCTTTGAGGTCTTTTTATTGAATTTTGGCATAAAATAAGTTATAATAGAATGCTAATAGAATGATGATGAACTAACCTACATAATGATTACTATATTAACAAATCTATATAATAATTAATTTTATTATTTAATTTTCACATACTTATATACATACATTAATTAAAATTTATTGCAAATTATTATACAAACTTTAAAAAGGCTACTAAAGTTTTAATTATAAAATTATTTTAAGAAAAACTTAAAGAAATTTCTAAATTGTAGGATGGCAAAGTGTCACTAGAAGAATACATTGGAGATATGTACAAGCCGGAGGATGATGAGGATGAAGAGGAACCGGACTGGGTCAAACAGGAAAGGGAACAGTTCACTGGATACAGGTAAACTATATAAACATGCATTATTTGAAGTAGCTTCACCTCATCTTGGAATTTAGCTCTATATGAGCATCTGCCTGTAAATATGTTGCTTTAATATATTTGGCAGTGAAGCACCAGGTTTTGTATGAGCATCATGTGTCACTATCGCTTTTTTTTACGAGTAGCCTCCGCCTCTGTAGTCTTGTGGTATGGTGGCCTTGCTTTGCAAACCGGAGGTTGTGAACATGGGATATAAACTTTGTGTTGTTGTTTATTGATGTGCTTAGCGCAATGTGGGCTGATCATTTCATCATTGTCTGAAAGCTTGCTGATTTTTGAAGTTATTTAGCCGCCACAACCGAAATTCGGTCACGAGAATATTATTACAATTATTTTATGGGTACATAAATGTTCTAGCACAAAGGACAATGCCGAAAGTGGTACCAAAACTTCTCTTGCATCAAGATCAAAATTATATAGTAATTATTTTCATAATTACTTACGACATTAAGCTCCATGAATTTGATTTGTAAAGTATAAAAGTATGAATTTTTCTTTACCTATATAACATTTGCACAATATGTCAAAGAGATGTGGAATGCAATAGATACTTTTCTATGAATCCATTTTTTGAGTTTATCATATATTTTTGTTCATGTGATAGACACCTCATTCCGGATTGGATGGACATAACCTGGAGATATTATAATTATCTAGGTGAGTGGTCAGCAGAAGGTTCAATAGGGAATGTACATAATCCAACACGTCCGGGGTTCGTGAGGGCGATATGACCTGAACCAGATCTTACACCACGGCACTTTCGTGAACAGAAGATGCCCCACCCTGTAAAAATTAATGAATATTAACTGTAATTATACTGTACCAGGAAATGTGTGCAAGGAAAATCAAATAATATACTGGGCTCTTTACTCCAAGCAATATTAATTATGAAATCTTTTTGTTTGCATAAAATATTAATAATATAAAGTGTTCTCCCCGCAGCACAACCGAAGCACATTGGCAGAATTGGCGAGAAACTTGTTTGCCTGTCTTCGAGCATTCGCGAGTTTTGGTCTTCCTTGAAGTTTTGGAATTCCCGCTATAGTACTGAGGACGTGCGCCCCAGAGTTGGCACCTGTCTTAACGCATCTTTTTCGGCTGTCTTATACCTTCGGCGTGGTACTGAAATCTGGGAAAACGGCACCCGATCACCAAAATAAGCGATCGTTCGAATCCAACTTACTTTAGGCCGATAGCCCTTACCTTCTTGTTTCCTAAAATGATAGAGTCAATTATAAACACCTAAGTCCCCAGGTCCATAGAAGATCATCAGTGTTGGTGATCTATGTGACCCATCGATGAGCGGAAATAATTGAGTGTAAGGGGGTGGCCTTGGCAGTTAGCTTGGATGTAGCAAAGGCTTTCGAGCTGGTATGGCACAAAGCGTTCATTTCCAAGATCTCATCCTACGGGCTATCTGAGAAATTATGCGATTGTATAACCAGCATCCTTGCAGATTGGAGCATCAAGATCGTTGTCGACGGTGCATGAACCGATGCCAAGTCTGTGAACGCTGGTGTCCCATAAGGCTCTGTACTATCTTCAACACTGTTCCTTTTGCATATCAATGATAAGTTGTGCACTAGCAACATTCATTGCTATGCAGACGAAAGTACAGTTGACACCTTGTTTACTAGCCGACTAAATATTTCTCAGGACCGCTTCATCGAGTGTCGGTCAGAAATTGAGACCTTGCTTGGCTAAATCTAGGATAGGGTCGACTAAATTTAGTCCAGTTTAACCCACAGAAGACACAAGTTTGCCCGTTCACAGCTAAAAAGAAATCCTTTGTTGTATCTCCCTCACTTCCCCGGTTGCCACGGCCTCGATCAGATTTATCGTCACTTGGAAGGCAAAGCCAACTAGTTTTTAAAAAACTTGGTGTACTCAGCAGAGCGACGCAGTATTTCCAGCCGTCAGATCGCCTGAAGCTGTTCAAAGCGCAAGTACGGCCGCACACGGACTACTAGCTTCACCTCTGGGTTGGGAACCCCTTTATCAGCTCCTTCCATTTGACCACGTCCGACGTCAAGCTGCTCATACCGTCGATAATCCAATTCTTTCCGATCGGCTCGATTAATTGGCCTTGCCAAGAGATGTCGCATCTCTAAACATAATATACCGCATTTACCGCGGGGAGTGTTTAGAGGAATTTTTCGGATACCTGCCCCACAGTTTGTTCACCGTACAACGCGACAATCCACCAAATACCATAGCTACCACTTCTATGGTTGGCAGTCCACTAAAGTGCGTTTTCGTTGTAATTTTCTGTCACGCACGACACCTTTATAGAATCAATTGTCGCCAGCAGTATTTTTGGACCGATCCGACATAGAGACCTTCAAGAACCTTTAAAGGCCGCCAATGCCCTTGTAAATTTTCTGGTATTGCGAGAGTCCATGAACGGCGGAGGTAGCTTACCATCATGTGACCCGCTAGCTCGTTTCACACCTTCTCTTTCTTTGCAACTGAATAAATTAGCCTACCATAAATTGAATATATAATAAACACATCTCATTTAATGCTACTTTATAATGTTGTAATTTGTCAAGAGGTAACAAATATTTTTATTTGCTTTATAAAACGTGAAAAATTTTATTATTTTTCCACAGGGACACAAATAAAGACGGATACATGGATGAGACCGAGGTAAAAGACTGGATTGCTCCGCCCGAGTTCGATCATGCCGAGGCTGAAGCTCGTCACTTAGTGTTCGAGGCAGACGGGGATGCGGACGAGAAGTTGACGAAGACGGAGATATTGGAGAAGTACGACCTTTTTGTCGGCAGCCAGGCGACCGATTTCGGCGAGGCGCTGGCCAGGCACGATGAGTTTTAAAAAAGAAAACAGCATGTCAGTACAAAAAAAAATAGGACAATGACAGGTTCATTGACATCGCATATAAGGCGTATTCCGAAATGTGCTGTACGCAGCTATGGCACTACTAAATGTTTAAAAAAAAATGCAGTGTAGCATTTCAGATCGAAGTAGTAACGGCGCGTAATTTTTCACTTCTTGAAGTTTTTACTTGTTCGAGAGTTATCAGAGAACATACATACACATAAAGTGATGATTTCGCCCCAACTGTAATTGTAGAACTGACTCAGTTCAACCTGTCGGTCAATAAACTTTAAGTTATTAATAAAATAATTATTCACTATACAATGACCAAATAGAATATTAATACAGTTCATCTAAATTCTTATTCACACAATAAGATAATGTTAACTCTGCATTGTGTTAAAGTTGAGAAAGCTGAAGCTTTATTTTTTAACACTCATAGCTGCTTGTATTGCAATTTGTAGAGCTATAACTACATGCTGTACATTCCGGAATACAACCATGGTAAATACAGATTAAATCTAATGTCATAAATAAAATGAAATTACTTTTCATGGGCAATTAAATAATCTCTATTGAATCTGTAAGTTAAGTTGAATGTTTAAAACTTTTACATATACATATATTTCAATATCAGGCAACACATATTCCATATTGCATAAATTTTAATTGCATATTTTTTGATGTACAATAATATAATTTTTATTTTATCTGTACTAACTTAATATGATTTTAATACCAAGTCGAATATTAGTTTTAATAATTGCATTTTAATATTAACTTGCCATATTAGTCTAATAGAATCTCTTAGGTGTCTTAATCCTTCATATTTTTTCTAAATCTATTTCTATCTCAATAAGGCAATAGTTTCTAATGATACCAAAGCAATTTTGATTATAGGATTAGATTATAGTTTGAAATGTCCATTTATAAATTTGTTCTGTGGAACATAAGGTATATTGGGGTATGACCGGAATAGAGGTAAGATCGTATACTTCAAATTCCTTCAAACGCGACCATATTTTTTTAACGGTGGTAACAGTGTATTCGGCGTTATTTAGTTTGGCATTAACCTGTACAAGTACAGTAACCTGTAGATGGCTAAAAGTTTAAAAATATCCTTATTTACTCAATTTCTCAAAGCAATAGAAGGACATCCAAACTTATCCCAAAGGATTTTTTTTACCATGGTAATAAAATAAATCTTATGTTTTTACACTTAAAAAAAACAGAAACTGTCAATTTCACAAGAATTGTGTAGATAATTAATGTATCTGAGACAGATCTTAAGATAAAACTAGTTTCGAGAACACCTTTTCCATGGGTATAAAATTCACCCGTACCCCAACACACCTTATAAAATAAAATTTTCCTTAAGGTTCCTTAATATCTGTGGATTGAATTTTTATACTACTTATGATAAACGGCATTACTTACCTTACTCTTGTGATATTTTTGAGATGTTTTTAATATACCACAAATTGTTATATTTTATCAGTGATTTCAATACTTATTAATTTAGAAACACATGCAATATTTTGTTATACATTCTCTTGCTTTTCTTTGTTTGTAGACGATTATGTATTAAACTATGCATTTACGTAATAATTCCATACTTATTTAGTTTAAGATAAAATAATATATTTTTAATATGATAATATGTTTTTTTGAATTATATATATTAATCCATAAGTTGACTTGACTCTGCTGATTATTTTCCATGTGGAACTAGTAGAATACTTACTAAAATACAGTAAATAACTTTTAAATTGAATAAATGGTTTTAATAGAGGTGTTTATTTTACTTATACAACTTATTTTTGTATATTGTTTAACACAATACATTAAACTTTTATTGCAAAGACGTACAGAAGAATTATCTTTACCTAATAATATAAATGTCAAAGTTTGTATGTTTGATACTGCACCAAACAAATGAAATTTGACACAAATAGTTTATTACCTGGATTGATATAGGATGGATTTGATTATAGCAGTATTCAAACAGCCGCAACAATTCGGAGCTATAGAAAAATAGGCATACGTTTGACACCTAAAGCGGTCCGCTTGGTATAAAAACGTCGTGATAGGTAGTTAATTGTGTTAAACACTTTACATCTAATAATATGAACAAAAAACCGAGGAGGAATTTCGGCTTAAGTGGCGAACTTTGTTTTCCCGGATAGAAAAAAAATATTCCACACTCATCATCTTATCAGTAAACATACTCCAAAAAGGGGTATGAAAATGACTCAATACTTGAGTATACTGAATTTAACAAAGTTCCATTTATGCTGCATATAATAAGATCTGCTCCGGATTTGTCTACTGGGCTATATAAAAACTATAAGATAGCTGGCATTATAGAAGAGGGAATAAAGGCACTCGGGAGAAACCGAATGCAAATAGAATTAAAACCTCGAGATGCAAATAATGTCCTCATTAGTGATTTCTTGGTAATTAATAAGTTTTATGCAATCATTCCTATACTCGGACCAGGCACTTCATACTTCAAGTGAAATACAAAGAAAGTAGCGACCTCAATTATGAGTCAAGGTACTAAAATCCCGCCATCTTGCCTTAAATGTCTCATTTCTGACTATGTGAGAAAATGGTTGCTTGTCTTGTATTTATTAGTAAGTGCGTAAATATTTTTTTCCTTTCTTTGGAAGAACATGGATGAAGATAAACTTCCGGATGGAGGTGGTACTTTCCCTCCTGACATTATGTTATGCTCATCTTCATCTTCATCTTCTTATTCTAGCCCCCAATTTGTTTTATTAAATTTACAAAGACAGCGCCCGGCTGAAAACGCTGAGCTAACCGAGAAAAAAAAACCGGCCCTCCGTCTTCCTCGTACCAATCCACTTATGCAAAAAATGGATATGAAAATCATTCAAAACTTCTATGTACTGATCAAGACAAAGGTCCTTTTATTGTCAATCCCTGACTAGTCTGCTGGTCAGTCAATCCGCCTTCTTAAATTTGTCAAGCTCTTGCATAAATCTAATGTAACCAGTATCGCGCAAGGAGGCATAAAAGCATTGGGGAGAAACAGAATGTCAGTAGAATTTAGTAATTTCTATGCTGCTAGTAACTTTATCCCGCGACTTTCTAACAATCAATAATTTTAGTGCCGCTATCCCGAAATTTATTATTACCCGCATGGGACTTATAAGAAGCATTCCTACCGACTGGACTCTTGAGGAATTAGTTTTAAAACTCCCATCAATTGCGGAGAAGTTGTTAGAGCCCGCCGCCTCGATACCAAAACTCACACAAACGAAAAGACTACATGAATTCCATCAAAAACTGTTGTTCTCACTTTTACAGGCCAATATATCCCAGAGAAAGTGTTTTGCTACCATTACTCTCTTCTGGTATCCACTTATCAACTTCCGACAATTCAGTGCAGGAACTGTTGTCGATTCGGCCATATCGTCTCCCAATGCCGATCTCAACCTAGGTGCTATCGTTGTGGCCAGGGCCATACGGGGGAAAGCTGTAGTGTCGTTACAAATTAGTTGTAGTATACTTTGCAGTGGTTGCCATAGGGCTACGGATGCAAGATGTCCAGACCACTCGAGACAAATGCATTAAGTCAGTAATATCCCAGGAGAGTATCAGCTATTCTGAAGCCGCTCTACGATTCCCCTTACCTAAGAAATCATACTCAGACATTGTTAATTCGTCAACTCCCTATTATTCGCTTCCAACAAAAAGCTCACACATTCAATCTTCCTCTACTTCTGCCACATTCGCCTTCCAATCTTATACCCAGGCATCTTATTCTAAAACTATTTTTAAATCCCCTCGTCCCAAAATTCATCCTGGTAAATCCTATGGCATCCTTTCACATCAAAATATAATAAGCTCTCCTCAGCTCAATCTTCTCAGCCTAATGGTTTCGCTCTATCCTCTTCAGAGTCTACTCCGTTACTCACCCCAAACGATAACTTCATCAAAATCCTCACATGCTCCCTAATTAACATATTATCCAAATTTTTCGACGCTCTACCGAACGATGTCATAATTCTCCTTCAACAACTCCTGGAATGCTTTATTACTCAAAATAGCGGTATTGCTTCAATGGAATAGCAGAAGTATCCGCCCTAAGAAACCAGATCTTATATAATAAATAATTTTAAACCAATGATTCTTGCAATCTCGGAGACATGGCTGAAACCGGGGTCTGTTTTTAGACTTCCGGGTTATTCATGCTTCCGGGATGATGGAAATGCAGGTTGTGCCCTTCTTGTTACAAGATCCATCGCTTTCTCTCAAATCCCTATCCATCCAGCTCTAATTTGGATGTAGTGGCAGTGAAAGCCAAAAATATTTCTTTTGTATCATGTTATTTACCTCACCCCAATAGTTCTGTTATAACAGAATTAAGCTCCATCCTGTCATCTATCTCTCGCCCTTTAATTATTTGTGGAGACCTCAACTGTCATCACCCTGTGTGGGGCTCCAACCATATTAATTCTTCTTCTTCTTATTTTCTTGATTTAAAAGATGACATTAACTTTTGTGTACTAAACGATGGATCATGGTCAAATCTCCAACTCTCCTGATACATCCCTGTCCTCCCCTTCTCTTCTTAATTCTCTTTTGTGGTCAGTGCTGCCCAACTCTAATGGAAGCGATAATTTTCCAATGCTAATCAAGTTCCTGAATTATTCCCCTTCCGCTTCATATATTTCTTGGTTTGGTTGCAATGGTTTAGACTCTCAGATGCTGATTGGGTTAAATACTCCGAAATCTTATACTCCAAAATGTCCCATCTTCCGCTTGTAGATCATACAAACTTCATGTCCCTTTATGATGACTTCGTTGAGTGTGTGATTGCTGCAGAAGAAGCGTCCATCCCTTTAAAAAAATCTTACTGCGGCTGAATCCCTTCTCCTCTGTGGTGGGACTCGGAGTGTTTTGCATCTGTCCGATCAGGAAAACAAGCAGAAAAGGCGTACGCAAATAACCTTAGCATGGAATCCTTCCTTACTTACCGCAGGACCTGTGCCAAAGCCAAAAGAGTTCTTTCTCGGAAGAAGTCTCAGGGTTGGCTTAGGTTCTGCGAATCGTTCTGGTTACCCGACGTAAGTCGACCAAAGATAGCTCACATCCAATAAAGAAAGCTCCAGTGGCAGGGAAGAAAAGGATGCCAAAGCTCCGACCTCCACGCTCATCTGCTGTAGTGATAAAGCTGCAGCAGGACGCAGCTGAGAAAGGAGTCACATATGCTGGCATCCTTAAAGAAGCTAAAAAGACGTTGGACCTTGAGGGCTTCGGGCCACAATCCATACGTTTCCGTACGGGTGTCAATGGAGCCAAAATCTTTGAGATCTCAGGAGCCTCCAGCGGGGAAAAAGCAGACCATCTAGCTGAAAAGCTTCGCAAAGTAGTAAGCGGGGAAGTCGCCCAAGTCTCCAGGCCTGAGAAATGCGCAGATCTTCGAATCTCAGGTCTGGATGACGCCGCGGAAAAGGAGGAGGTTGCCGAGGTCATCGCTAAGCACGGTGAATGTCCGGCAACCTCTGTAAAGGTAGGTGAAATCCGTCGAGACAGGTCTGGGCTGGGTACCGTAATCGTCAGCTGCCCAGTTGGCGCCGCCAGTAAGATAATAAAAGCTGGTCGTGTACTTATCAGCTGGTCATCAGTGCGGGCTAAATTGCTGCCTCACCGACCCCTGAGATGCTTCCGGTGTATGGAATTGGGTCATGTCCGGGAAAAATGCACTGCGATTGTTGACCGCAGCAATGCGTGCTTCCGTTGCGGTCAGCTTGGCCATGTGGTCTTAACCGAGATGTCTCGAGCCAGTGTTCTGTGGCACCACACTGCTTGGTATACATATGACGCATCGGGAAAACCAACTGACCACAAAATAGGAGGCAAAGAATGCACTTATAGATATAGAAAATATGAGAACACGAGATAAAAGTGCCAAGGGGACCGGTGCCCAGTAAACCAACCTAAAGGCGCTTAGCAATAGAGAGGAGTTTACTCCAATGGCTTTAAATTAAATGGCCAATAAAGCTTTCCTGCAGGTGAACCTAAATCACTGCGCCAGGGCGCAGGACCTTATACTCCAAAGTATGACACAGTGGACGATTCAGGTGGGTGTGGTGTTGGAACCGTATTTTGTCCCTCCTAGTGACAACAGGACTGCTGCGGGTTCCCCTCCTCCGAGCAACGTCAGAAGGGGTCAAGGCTTCGTGGTAGCTCTGTTGGGGGGAATCATGGTCGTATCGGTTTATTTCTCCCCCGATAGAACGCTAGCTGAGTTCGAGAGCTACCTAGACCAAGTAGGGTCATTTATCCGGCAAGTAGTCCCCACCTTGTGATAGTTGCCGGGGACATCAATGCCAAATTTTCGGCTTGGGGATCTTATTCCTCTATACATATATATCCTATTGGAGAAATGGCTCCTAGTGGTTGGGCTATTATTCATTAACCACGGTTTAGTGGACACGTGCGTGCGTATGCAGGGCAGCTCCATCATAAATGTAACTTTCTCAAGCTCTGTCACGCTATATCTGTTTCAATTTCCTCGCCTCACCAAATGCTTTGACCGGCCCTAGACGGACCGCGGAAAGAGACGGCCCAAGATGGCGACTTGGAAGCCTGGACCGTGAACGTCTGAAGGAGGCGACAATTGTACAGTCCTGGGGTTCTTCGCCCAACCAACTGGATGTTGAGAGGGAGGACGAATGGTTCCGGGATGCAATGACACAAATGTGCGATGCGCCTATGTCCCGGTCTAAAAATATCCCTCTAAAGCGACAGCTGTATTGGTGGTCTGAAGAGATGACGCAGATACGTAGAATATGTATTACAGCAAGATGCCAGTACACCTGCTGCCGCAGAAGGTGGCGCAGGGATACCAGCCTCGAGTCAGAGTTGTACGCTTCCTTCAGAACGGCAAAACTGACATTGCAGGCGGGTATACGCCGTGCGATTTCCGAAGCAAGGGGTGAATTTTTGGCAGCATTAGATCGCGATCCGTGGGGGAGGCCGTACAGAATGGTGATGAAGAAGCTTCGCCTCTGGGCACCCCTACTGTCGCTGTCACGATGGCTGGTTACGTGTTAGAAGAGTGCCCAGACTGGTCGAAGCAGCGCCGAGAGCTGATGACTATCGTGGGGGATGACCTCTCGCTACCCATCGATATTCACGCTATGGTGGACAACCCTCGGCCTCACCGATGAAATACTTTTGGAGCCAACAGAGCTTAAAAAATACAAAATAATTTAGGGCCGCATAATTTATACCATATCCCGGGTACAGACAATCCCGCTGACTGTCTGTCACGTGGAATCACTCCGTCTCACTTAATAAACCGCTTTGCTTTAGCGGCCTCCCTTGGGTGCGTTAAGACGTCTCATAGTGGCCTATCGTTCCGTTTCACCCGTCCTCTACGTCCAATACGCCCGAAGAAAGAAAACGCACCAACAGTTTGGGCGATCGCGTCTCTTCCTGCAGTAAATTGTTATGTAATATTATATACATTTGTCGTTTAGT
>JAOCPS010057153.1:0-16504 GCA_025505425.1 Graphium colonna | reverse complement strand
TCCTAGTCAGGATAATGGGATATGCTTATCAAATTATTGTAATGTCATCGGCCCCTGAAAAGCCTGCAAAGTTTGAACAAAATCTGTCCGCGGAAAGTGAGTCAAAATAGTGTTCAAAGGAGTCGGTTACAAACAAGCAAACAGACATACAGTCAAAGCTATTAAAAAGCGTGTTAAAAAAAGCTAGAGTCTAACTTTTTGGTATAGTATATTCATTATTTATTGTTGTCTTAGAAGATGTTTACTATAAACTAAAGTACATAATAGCTTCCTACGTTGTTTTGTAGATTCCGAATATGGTCGAAAAATCTCCTCCGAGACTGTCCTCCATCGTGGCAAAGCTTTTAAGAAAGCTAGCAACGTTGCCTAGACCGTTTACAGAAACTTTTTGGTTTATTATGTTTATACCGTAGCAGAGTTAACGCGTCCAGTATTTTAAATCCACATGAGTCACGGATCTTTGCACCAACAACCATTATTTTAGCCGCCGGAAACTCGCGGTGCGTAATTATTAAAACAGAGGTCGCCCGTCCGTTGCTCTAGTATGCGGATCAATATTTTACTTTTTGCGCGTATCTAGTAGATTGTAAAATATTCTCATATATTTTGCAATCTGCTTGCCTCTGAACGGCGTTTCAATACAAATCAAACACCCGATTTTAAGTTGGAGCTTCCCAAATGCAATAGTACAGTATTTTTAAGTCCTGCGCGTGCATACAAACAGATGGACATACACATAAAAATAAAAAGGGAACAGCCTATTTTTAAATTGTCCCTCTGCATGGCAAAGGCCTCTAAACAAAAGGGAGTAGAGTATAGATTAATGTTTTATCATATTATATTAAATATAAATTGCAGTTAAGAACATGTTTTCTTTTAATTTGTTTTCTTTTTACAATAATTTATAAAAGTGCCTTGAAACTAAAATAAGATGTAAAAGTTCTTAGAGAAGAGAGTTCCTGAGATGGGGACCTAGAAAATAACATTTCAATTTGTGACTTTGTGTATAAAATTCAAATATTATGTACATATATGTATGATAATCTTACTGCCTTACTATAGTCAAGATGGCATCGCTATGCGATGTCAAATTTGACAATTCTTTTGTAAATCTTTCCATAACAACAATAAAGTTTTTTTGTTGTTGTTATGAAAACGACAACAGCTTATATTTTATGAACGAACAGAGCTAATTTATAACTAATATTAGCAAGTGTAGTGAAATATTTAGTACATTTTTGGGAACTTTTCTTTTGAAAAAATATAGTTTCATATACTTGAACCCAAATATAGGCATGTGAGAAAAATATGGTAGATAATTTAATAGTAAGCCATTTAAATCCGTGTAAACTTAAATGAATATATTTTAAAAATGTCACACGAGAGATAAAAATAATTCACACAAACTAGCGTACCCGACAGACGTCGTCCTGTACACACGTCTTTAAATCGAAAATTTCAACATTTTTCTTGAACCAAATTGTAAATTGAAACCATTCTCAAGTCCTCTTCAACACACACAAAAATTTTATCAAAATCGGTCCAACCGTTTAGGAGTTCAGTGACATACACAACAATAAGAAACATACAATCATACACAAAAATAAGCTATTTCCTAAGAATACATAGTATACATACACGGTTTTTTTTAATATATATACACTTATATTTTAAGAAGAATCTATTGCAAACACATCTAATTATATTTCAAAGACGAAGTGTTTGTAAAGTTGACGATCAAATATCATCGTCATTTAATGAGAAAATGGCATTAATAAAGAAAACGAACTCGTTTTTCCATTTCTTGAAAAACGTGTGCTATGCGGTCAATATTGCACTCAAGTGCTTTAAAGCCCCTCGATATCAGTATTGGGCATCGGCCAGTTTATTTTCAGCTTATATCTATCTGAATGACACATATATATGCCTAACGAGATATATTATTTCAAATTCAAAAGCCATTTTGAAAAACCCGTGAAATTTTTGGAACCGATACTAAAAATTCAAACTATACTTTGATGTCATTAAACAAGAAATTTTATTATTGTTTACTACTTTATTAAAATTGTTGTTTAATCATAAGAAATTCTATATATGTAATTTGGCTTGTCTTTAATTCAATTGATGTGTTTCTTTTTTATTTCAAGTTACTAGGCCACAGTTGATATGGTATTATGACTAATCAAACTAACATGATTATACCATGGTAACTTCTAAAGAATATAGATATAAACATCATTACGATTATAAATAAACGACCTAACCTATTTTTTCATTTTTCGATAAATAGGTAACGCTGTCTTAATTGTTTAGCAGTCAACATGAATTTATATACCTTTATTTGAAAATTAACAGCTATGCCCAATACCCTCTGTCTAGAGGAGGCCTTTGCCCAGCAGTGGAACAATATAAAAATAGGCTCACTTTACTTTACTTTAAACAACCAGAGCACAGTAAATCGTATGAACGGGTGATTGGTGAATCACCTACGATTTTATAGGAGAGCACTCAGTACTCGATTGCCATCATATTTATGTAATAAAATAAGGGACATAGTTTTAGGCCAAATTTTCCAATAAATAAATGTAGTGTGGCAGCTGTAATCAGCTCGTACACGCGGGGCCATTGACCGGCCTCTCCGCCTTCCTTCACACTCCGGCCACGCAGTGTACGCTGAGCATGATTTACGTAATAATTTATTTTAACTATAGATTATTTTTACTCTGTGGCAAATTAATATTTAATAAAAAATATATTTTAGTGATGTTTATTAACAAATCGCATTAAGTAAATAAATCTAATTTCAAAACGTACATTAATTTTAGATTATAATTAGAACTTCTAGTATTCTAAAACAATCTAACTACTTTAAACTGGTTTCCATAAATATGTTAATTTGAAAGTTTTATTTAATTCCTCGTCAAATATGAATCCCAGAAAGAATGGTGGGAAATTTCGTCTTGTCTCCGTGTTAAACTCATCTTCATTGTTCGGAGCGCTTGTCTCACGCCGCTATAACTTGGGGACTTCCTTTTGTTTCATCCTACGTTGACGCTGACTGAAAAGTGCCTGTTTTCAGGCTTTTGAAGCGGTGAACCGTGTGCACTCGTTTGCATATTTTTTTATAAAAAAGGCTGATAAAAGCTTATTTCTCATAACACGTTATTGATTGAGGTCATTGCTCTCAAATACGAAACAAAAAGTATTCAGGCACTCGATTAAATATGTCAAAGCATCCAATAAATGGTTGACGAAATTAACATGTAAATTATATTATATAAAAAGCATCAAAATAGTTGGTGACATAACGGGGACAAATATAATTGGTCCGTGCCATTTATGAAACCACTAAATATGTATGAATTAATAGCTTAATAGTAGAAATACGGAAGGCATATACATATACGGTATAAACTTATTGTTTTTTTAAAAAATTAAGATTAATCTTATAAAAGTAAAAGTTTACTTTTAAACGAGGATTATATGTATCTATGCATAACCCTCGTTAAAGTAAACTTTAATATACAAATTTTGAAAATCGCTCTACTATTTTTGACCAAAGTCTAGATCCCGTAGCTACTTCCCCTTAAAATTTTAAAAATTAAAAATGTAGCGGTTATTGGTGACTCACTTATGATATGAAAGGTGAGCATTCGGTACTCGATAGTCATCATATTGATGAAATAAAATTAGGGGCATTGTTTAGCCCAAAATTTCCAATAAATTAAAAGTGACGTATGTGATCAGCTGGTACGCGCGAGGCCGTCTGATCCCTTCTGCGCCTTCTACCCTGCTCCGGCCACGCTATGTCCGCTTTGATGAGCACAAATTACGTTATAATCTTTTTAACTTTAGATTATGTTTTACTCATTGGTAATCAATATTTATTTTTAATAATATTTTTATTGATCTTATACGATCCCCAAGTTTTAAATTTACTAATATTTCTTAACCATTCCAATTAAGCTCTATATGCTTGTTTTAGGATATAGTGCACGATAATAGTCAAGTGGCTATTGACGCTTGACGCAAATATAAAGTAGTGACTGTGACTAACCAACCGCCCTGTCCTTCCTTCCTCCTAGCCTTATTCCCAAATTATTTGGGGTTGGCTTCTAATCCAACCAAATATTGCCTGAATATCAGTTTTTACACAGAGCAACTGGCATGTGACCTCCGCAACCCAAAGGTATAAATTGTATTCGACGGATGGATTAGTTGTCAGGCTATTTGAAGACACTGACATCCTTTAACGACTGCCAAAGGTGTTCGTGACAACCGGAACCGACTTTTTACTTGTCCATCCGAAGCATGGATCATTTTTCTTTTCAGACAATCGGGTGATCAGCCCGCATAGCCCTAAACCAACCAAGAAACAGCAACAGTCAACCTGTATATATAAAAATTACCATATATTATAAATTCCTGACCCCTACGAACCCCCTTTCAAGCGTATTACTTGTTAAATTTACGACAATTTCACTATTGTTCTTTTGGGTGTGCGAAAGAAACGCTTCCGAGTTGTGTGACAACTCAAAATTTCACAACGGTCCGCACAATGCAATCTTACGTGACGAACCAGTCTGTGCGCATTCCTCCACTTTGGCTGACACATATTCGGTTAGGTACGCGAGAGCTTTAATTGTCGTGGATGGGTAAACATGCTATTGTGACGATGTTCGACGAATGACAACAGGAAAACTATGTGTTTTCAGTGAGATTGTTCTTCATAAAGTTATTTATATAAGTATATTACGATACTGAATTTATTGTGTGATTTTGGTTTTGTGGTTATTACAATCTTTGGGCTTACTTCAACAAATCAATATAGCGTTACAAGAGAGGACAAAATGAAATTCACTAAAGGAAAAAGATCTTGAAAACTTTAATATTTTTTATCGATCACAAACAAGTAACATATTTAGGTACTTAAGTGTGTTCTTATAACTAGAGGCCCTGCAATAATCTAAATTCCTTTTTATCTCCCTCTCCCTCTGCCTCTCTCTCTCTCTCTCTCTCTCTCTTTAGTCCGTCCTTCATATCTGAAGATCGTGGTAAGTATCAGGGTTGGTTCTGGAGTGGATGATTTGTTTCCACCGACCTCGGTCCAGCGCTTCTCACGACTGCGTAGAAATTGGATGACGCCTGGCCCTTCACCTGGTCGCTCCATCTGGTCGGCGAGCGGCCGCGTGGTCTCTTGCCCTCGGTGTTCCCTACTACAATGAGCTATTCTAAGTTCTCGTCTCCTCTGCGCATTGTGTGGCCGTAATATGCCAGAACGCGTTAAAGGCATGTGATGGATAGGCGCGTTCGTATGCAGAACTGAGTGAGGATTGATGCATTGGTGCGTTTCGCAGTCTACGGTATTCTTAACATACGTCTCCAGCACCACATCTCGAATGCTTTCTCGGGCTGGGATTGACCACGTCTCCACTCCACTACAGGAAGATAGGAGAAACCAAGGCTCGTATCAATCTTTTCCCCTTTTCTTCCAGATATTGTTTAAGCGTGTCATCGCATCTTTAGCAATTCCGATTTGCCTTTTAATCTCAGGAGCATATTTACCGTCGCTGACAATTTTCAAGTCAAGTTTTCGCTCTATTCACGAGAAGATCGATGTTGCTACTTTCCAGTTCAAGTTTACGAAACAGCTCAGTAATTTTATCCATTGATGTTGACAGAAGAATGGTATCGTCAGCATATCGCAGGTTCGATACTCTCTTTCCACCAATCGGAAAATCTTTATCCCAATTTTCGATGGTCTCTCCATATATGTTAAAGAGGGCTGGAGACAATACAACCCTGCCTTACTCCTCTTTTGGTTTGGAACATTTCGGAGAAATCATTGCCTATCTTGATGAAAGAACGGTTTTCGGTGTAAAATTTCTGCATCAATGCAACGAGGTGTTCAGGTACTCCCAATTTGACTAAAATGCTCCAAAGTTTATCCCATTGTACACAGTCAGAAGCTTATGCGGAATCAATGAAGCATAGTATTACAGGTTTGTTGAACTTTCTGCTCTTCTAGATGATCTGGCCGACGTTCAATATTTGTTCCCGCGTGCCTCTGCCCTTGACAAAGCCTGCCTGCTCTTCTGGTATCTGTCCGCTCAGAAAGTAAGGCGTCTGTTTATTACATGGAGGAGGATCTGACTAGCATGAGATATTAACACTATAGTCCTGTAATTTTCGCAGTCTTTTGCAGAACCTTTCTTGTGCAGAGGTATAAATACCAATTCTGTCCAGTCCTGGGGCCATCTTCCAGTAGTCCAAATAGAGTTACAACTGTCGGCAATTGCCTTTGTACCTTGATGACCAAGATTTTTTTAGAATTTCGGCTGTAACAGCATCTTCGCCTGGTGATTTCTGGCATTTAAGAGCTTTGATGGCATGACAATTTTTGATGGTAAGATATTAGTTTCATGTACCGTACATGTAATTTTAGCATTGGTAAGATCTTACGTATCATATAATTCAGCGCAGAAGTTTTACCTGCGCTTCAGCATTTGAGACACGTTTGTGAGGAGATAGAGTAATAGACCTTTTTATCAAATTAATGTTTAATTAAATTTGCTAAATGTCACACTTGTTAATTCGCGTAATAAAAAAAAATTGCTTGACATATTGTATGGTTATATGTCATGTCACTTTTAATTAATTAAATATATTTCAAATATAATGTATACATATATAATATAAACATTTTAACTGGCCCGACAATCGTTTTATCGCAAAAATTACAAAATTCGAACCATGAAAAAATATGTTCATACGAAAAAAAAAGTTACGTTTAAAAATTGAAGGGATTGAGGTCAAAATTACTTAACGGCCTATACCCATACCTACTAAATCTACAAATAAAATCAAGAATATCGTTTAAGCAGTTTCAGAGGAGTGCGACCACAAGATTATATATTAAATTATCCTATTTTTATGTTAAATTATCTTTATACAAAAATTTATTTTCGCCATGTTTCATGCTACTCCATCAACTAAATTCTCGCAGAGACTAAAAACTTTTTCATCACCTATTAATATTATGTTAAATGCCTGCCAGATGTACAAACAGATCAGCGATTACAACTCAATAACAGTTGTCAATGCAACCCGTCGAGACATTCATTACTCTGGGCCTATCTCGTCTGTGTCTTTATCCAGTGGGCTGATCAAAGCCTCACCCCTGCAGCCAAGGAGTCATCGAACCGCGACTGGTTTGCGTAGAAATATCCCATCGCGTTACGGCGAGTTATATAAATTCCTCTCATTTAGATGTCACAAGGTTCTGTAACTGCGGTTGCTATATCTTCGATTCAATGAATCTAGAAAATAGCTTTTATATCCTTAATTCTATAATCCTTGTTTATTTATATCTACAAGTAAAATTAATTTATCTGCTTGTAATGTCAAAATAAAAACTTACTGAATTCGTATAAAAGTAATATAGTTCTAGTAAGCAAAGTATCAATTTTTAATTCTTTTTTGTCTGTCGGTCTCTTTGGATTGGCTATTCTCTGAAACGGTTGGACTAATTTTGCCGGGACTTGCACTGACAGATACCTGAAGTTATAATGAGATATTTTTATTTTAGAAAATCGATTTAGAGTATAGTGTCAATTTAGGAAATCTGCATCGTGCGGATAAAATTTAAAATATTTTAAAATATATATATCTATAAATAAAGAAAAGTTAGAATGTTTAATAAGTTCGATCAAGTTGAATCAAGTATCGTTAAAATATGTTGCAGCTTACTAGAGATACAGATTACTAGAGTAATTACCGACACAGCTAGTGTCATATTTGCTACCTACTCTTTTAAGATATATCCTAGATAAGTCAAAGCTCCATAGGAATGTAATACTTTTGCAATGTAATCCAAATTGTTTATTTGAAGGGAATTGGTACCCGCAGAAAATTACTATCTTTACGGTCAGCCATTACTTGGGTCGTTAAATTGCTTAAGTCGACAAGAAAACCTTGTCCCCTTACGTATAACATCCCTACGCCAACAAAACAAACTATTAAAATTTTAACAGCCAACGTATCAATTATATTATATTCCTTCCAACCAAGACCAGATGTGAAGAAATATTGCCAGCTAACATGACGTCTCTTTGTTCCAGATTTGTCTAAAAATAGATTCAGTGAAGTGCCTGACGAATTGACGACATATTTGTACTTGGAAAAGTTGTTGCTGTCACAAAATGTTATCAGAAGTGTGCCGGAGACTGTCGGTGGGCTGCAGTCACTCACATATTTAGATCTCAGGTGAGTCTTCTATAATACATTTTAATCATATTTCTAAAAAAAATCTCCTAAATAACGTTGATATTACGCCACTTTAACATCAGACTTTTTTTAATTAATATTGTGCTCTGTTCGTACTAATATGTCAATTTAACTGTTATTGTATTACATAAGTTCATAAGAGTACCAAATATTATCATTAAATTCTGTATCAAATTTGAATAAAACGCAAATAGTAACTTAAAATTTACTATTATATTTCTTCAACTCGGCATATATCGGAATGTAAGTAAGCGAAAGAAATAACAGTTTAAATCTATAATCTTAATAGCTTACAAATCCGTACGATCAGGCGTACGTACTATATCACAAATCCATACGTATAAATCACGTAAATACGACTATATTGGCTTATGTTCTAAGGCTGTGTTGTAATTCGCGTTGCGTAACACGTGCATCATTTCCATCTTGACGTTTAACCGGTGCTCTTCCGGTATCGACTTCAGGTGCGGCAGAAGTGACAAGAGAAACAGCTTGTCACAGTCTTCCGTCTCGCCGGCGCCTTGGACCTCCACACTGGCGAATGCGAACTCGTCTAGTCCACTGCCGTTGAGTTTAGCTTGCTTGGTAGTTGTCGGACCTTCATTGGCGGTTGCCTCGTTCGAGCAATTCCATTTGGAATCCTCGTTGAAGTAGTTTTCATCGTCGTTAGTGTTATCGTCATCCTCGCTGTTTATATCCTCGCTCTCCTTGTTTATCTCCAGCTTCCTCTTGGTCCGCCAAATAGACTTTTTGTCGCCTTCCGGCTCGCAATCCGCCGACGCCCCCAGCTCAGACTTGTCCTGGTTCTTGAGCAGGAATTGCAGCTTTTTGCTGTATATGTATGGCCTCTTGGACCTGTTCGGATTCGCCACGTACTTTTGAAAGCAGTCCCTGATGCTCTTCCATTTTTTTTGCAGTTGCAGCTCTGCGAATAAAAGGTCAACACAATTAAAAAAAGAAACCATTTATCACGGGCATTCTATTATCAGATTTGTTTGTTACTAGGGAAACATAACTGCCACTAACTTTTGAGAGCTGGGAAAAAAATGGCGTACAAAACAGGTATTATACTCTGGCACTTTTTCACGTTAATTAAAACGTAACTCGAGTACACAGTTTGTGTGCGTAACGAGTTCACGCAATGTTTGAATACGAATAGCTAGAACTCACGGCCCACATGTGTGAGCACCCTTGGTTTTGTTTATAAACAAACTATCTACCATAAACAGAGCTTGTCTATGACTTATTGCAGAGCATTTCGTATTTTAATGAAATTTGACTATGCGATATAAAAGAGTGTACTATAATTTAAAAAGTGTACTATAATAAAATTGCGGAAACAATGAAGATTCCATATGGACATTATTTTTAATAACCGGTGTCATCGCTTTAGTGTCATTTGCAAATGTCACACTAAATGACAGTTGGGCGAATATTATCTTTATCCGATTTTCGAAAGCAACCGTTAAGTCATACTATGTAATATATTCATGTATGTGTTACCAAGCTCTCGCATCTCACTCTTCGTGACCTTCACATCGGTATCCATGAGTTCGTTGACAACTTCGCTCCACAGCTTCGGTCGTATCGTCTTGGTTCTGTACGCGACGTCTTCAACGTCCCATATACCGGGCCGCTTCTTCACTTCCTCTATAAGCCTCTCCGGGTCGTATTCGAAGTGCATCGTCGTCATGTTGGTAGCCAACCGGTTCCGAACGCCCGCGTTTCGAACGCGCGTTGTGCACACTAACGGGCGGACGCCGAGCGACTGGCGCGCCGAGGCTGACGAGAAACGCGCGTTTCGATGCTAAAATGGCGGCGTTTTGTTAGGGCGACCATACTTTTTGGCAAAATTTTGAAAATGTCGACTTTAGTCCTTCGAAATATGCATTGAAATAATGTTTCGTTTAACAGTTGCCGTTCAATTTAATATGTATGACTTACCCCATTCCAAAAGTATCTCTTTTGTTTATCGATAAAAAGGTAAAAACAGGAACATCCATTCTTAATAATTAAACTAGTCTTAGTAAACTATTGCAAATTATTCGATTATTAGAACAGTTTTTTTTTTCAAGTATTGTTAAGTGTAAAGAGTGCCGCGATTGTATTAATCTTTTTCTTACGCGGGGTTTGGAACACATCAAGAATTTGAACGTCTAGCTCTACCACTTCACTCTCATCGTGTTTATACAAATTTTAGTTACGGATGAAATAAAGTATATGTTACAGTAGTCATCATACGTATGCACACATGCTGTTTCTGTATGAAGATGATATGTGTAGAATAAAGCTAATGCTTTGAATAATTCAAAAAAATGTAGTTCAAACAGTTGGTGTAACAATTAATGAAGACACTAACACGCACGCCGATTCTATATGAAAATTTTATGCTATACATTCTGGAAGTATTCGCTGTGTCATTAGTTTTAACCAAATCGTAGTTTAATATATAATATACACACAGCGTAGACACCCTACATATACGTCGGTCTTCTATATGAAGATGTTACGCTATACAATCGGGAATTTTCGCTGTCTCATCGATTTAAACCAAATCGTAGTCACCCTAGCACACACGCCGGGTCGTATCGAGCGTTCCGGCCGCGGGCGTGGTGCGCGGGGAACTCGGTCGGCAACCGCGCGCCGACGCCCGGCGCCCGCCGCGGCTGTCTCACAATAAACATTGCGCGGTTGTCATACGTTTCTCGCCCCTTCGTAGCACTTTGAACCCGCTATCACCCGAACCACAGTCTAATAACTTGTAGTCTGCACTTTGTACCTATATATTTGAGTATATTTGATTTACTAGACTGTTATGCTTGTGCTGGGCTTGTAAAAGTAGAAGATACAACGGCTAGTACGTGGAAGGAAGATGTCATTCAATTTTCCGTAATTCTTCCATCTTAAGCTTTTCAACTGGCTTTAAAAAAGATGGAGGTTCTCAATTCGACTATGTTTTTTTAATTATATGTGTGTTTGGGGATTTCGCTGCAAGTAATGAACTGATTTTCAAAATTCTTTTTTGTTTAATGGTATATAGTTACTAGGTGGTCCCATATAATTTTCATGAATATCGATCCAACAGTTTCTTATTTAAATTAAAATAATTTTAAAAAATGTTTCTCGTGCGTTCGCTTCTTTTATAATAATGTTCGCTTATATAATACCACAATACAACGGTGGATCTGTAAAAGTTATGTTTTCTTAATTTTGATTGACATTTCCACAAATGGACGGATGTTATGTAGAACGGTTTTTAGAACGCTCTTTCATACGACGGCGCAAAATAGACGCGATTTCATTACGCGGCTCGTTAACGATTATGAAAGAACAGTTTTGTAAGTTTTAAACCGTAAAGACATTACAAGCATTATTTATTTTATATGTGACAAAATTCAACAAATTCCTTAAACAATACGCTTGGTATAAAAAGACTGTACTATGTTTAGGTATAGAAATCGTTATAAGTGTTTGCTTTGATTTGTGGCCTGAAGAGATAAAGTTTAGAAATAGGTACAATTAATTAAATAACAATGGTTACCCTTAAAAAAAGATTTAAGGAATATATCATAATTAGGTAGGCATAATCAGGACACAGCTTCTAAGAAATCTCCATCCGTCTTATTTTAAGTGTCTTTGTATCTTATACTGTATAAAAATATCTTGTCTTTTCTCGTCCTGGTATCTTTAATCAAAGATTAATCTTTTACCAAAGCATTTATCACTTAATGCTACATTTTAGTTTTCCTTTATTGTATGTAGTAATCGATCCTTATAAAGTTAATAAACAAACCTGCCAAGAGCGTGTCGGGCACGCACATGAAAGGGCTCCGTAGCCAACAGATCAACCGTCCGACCTCATGACGAAATAAATACCGACAAATTTCATTTTGCGGTTAACTCCATACATTTTGTTGGGACGACTTTAAGTGCATAAGTTTGTCGATTTGTATAAAAATTATTATGTATTATAGCGAGTCCGCTAGTTTTCGTTGAAACTTACTTATAGGTATATAAGTACATTTTTTTAATTATTGTAATAATATTTCAAAAGTTAAGGGGTGGGGAGACGCTCTAATTTTGAATTTGTATTAGATATCTCGAGACTGGGGAATTTGATCCACACACACGCACACACAGTTTTATTTCGTTTTAACAGACCTTTCCGACGATACCTCATGCAATGGGGGTAAGTCGAAATTTTTATTTCGTTATATGGGATATATGGGAAAAAAAATTATATTTACAAAATTTTAAAAACCTAACTTTTGGATCTTCAATATACATCTTCTCCAATCTTCGTGACAATCGGTGCAGAAACGGCGGAATACCAGCCCGGACGGATATACATGACCAAACTATAAGTGTTCCTAGTGGAAAACGGAACCCTAAAAAGATTCTATATATAATGGACAGCGTAGATCAATTATTTATAAACAGACATTATGTAAGATAGCATAAGACGCCATTTCCACTAACGGCATTGGTTTTATATTCAAACACGTATTTTGGCAGGAAGCCTGCTCGTGTATATGTATAATGATTTATTTGGCGCAGTGCAGTCTGTTCGTCATCGGATTTTCGATCTTCGGGACACGTGTTTTCATTTGTTCGCTCTTGATGACAGATCGGTAAAAAATTTTGCATTATTATTTTTTTTTGTTTGTAGGTAGTGTTATGATGTAGGTTCATTTATTTGTTGTTCTTCTAGTGCCTCTCCAATTCTGAAGGTTGGCTGTCAGCTTCATGAACTCCGTCCTATTAATAGGTTTTCGCGGCTTCACTGACGTTTTTATCGGATATATATTACATTTTCTTCTGGTATTATTTTCCCTATTCCTTACCTTAATCAGTTTATAATTTTAGGCATAATCTATGCATATAATAAAATTCTGCGTGTCGTCTGTACATAGAAGATATTTGAAACAACTCTTTCTATCAGGAATAGAAACCAAAACAATTTATTATTTTTCATAATATTCGAAGCCCAAGAACTATCTACAAAAGTTTTTATTTTTAGGGGAAAGCTGTATGCTTATAAAGCAAGTAAGAAGACTGCAAAGAGACGCGCGCCGCTTGTTTCGAATGTACGGTTCGTTCACGTTATTTTATTATTTGTGCCGAAGTGATATGTTCTATTTTGGTGTGCATTTTTAACCGACTTTAAAAAAGGAGGGAGGTTCTCAATTCAAATGTTTTCAAAATTCTTTTTTTTAAATTATTGGGGTATTCTTCCGGAATGGTCCCAAAAATTTTAAAAATTTAAAAATCTGTGCATTAGTTTGTTTTTTGAATAAAAATTACGAAATTTAGGAATGTTCGCCTATCTCCGCAACTTATGAACTGATATGAAAAAATATTCTTTATCTGATAGAGTGACACTTTCATAATGATCCTATATTTTTTTATAAATATCGGATTAATAGTTTTTTTTTAAATCAAAATAACAAATAAGATATATTTCGAAAGTTCACTTTCAAGGCGTTTGGACACGTTTTGTGTAATTTTCTATGAAAATAAACTTGTTGAGTTTCGGACAGGATAAGCGACCCAAGTTTGTGGCAAAACTGCACCGCCGAGTGACACGGGTCCGTATCCGGGATAGTTTTTTACCTTCACCTGTTTATGAATCGTATTCACTTTTGTTTTTCGAAGAACTCTATACCTTGTGTTCTGTGGTTTTCAAGTTAGTATCATGTTACTGATATTAGGGGCACATCTTGGAAGTTATTGGATTTCAGTTATTCTTAACTACACGTATTTGGAAATTGCTAGCTTTAGTATAGATTTTTTTTAGTCTTTTCGGATTATTAGATTTCTTCGGCGAAGCTTTCCCTTTATGTTTACATTTTTATGTTTATCATGAAAAACTTTTTTATTCTTCAATATTTTTGGAAATGCTGCTGCTTTGTTAATGCTGGATAACCTCTAGAAGTAATTCATATATTAGCTGGGAATTGTACTTTTTTTTAGTTACGATGTGCCGTAAATTATTTTCAGAACTCCTATAATTTTTGGTTTATATCGGTAGTTTGTAGTAAATATCAGTTAATTTATTTTGGCAGCAAAAGGTCATTGGAACATTTTAAAAAAAAATTAAATTTATAGCTAACAAGAAAATAGATAGTGCCCAATAATAGCTCATAATTCTTATTAGATAAAGATAGGAATTAAGTGCAACTGTTCTCTTAAAATAAAAGGTCTTTTATACTTTTCAAATATTTTGCATTGATAGTTAATCAAAAAAAAATAATAGTCTCTTATCCATGTATAACATTTAAAAATATGTATTTTTCTATTGTCACAGAAAAAAAACGAAAATTAAAACGAAGCATAAATAAATAACACAAGACAGTTTAACTACATATATTGTGCACTGCGTTAAGAATTTCGGGTTCGAAAAGTTAAATCAGGGGTGAGCAACCCGCGGCCCGCTTAGTGATTTAATGCGGCCCGCCAAGCTTTTTATTTTATTATAGGTGGATATATTATAATGTAACTATAATTTTAAATATTATTAAAAACTGTGTTTGAAGAGTTTAGATTGGCCCATGGCTATAAAAGATGCCTTACCCCTGCTTTAAGCGAACTACTCGAGTCTACGATGTCTGTACCAACACAAAATAATAGAGTGCCGTAAATAATTACCTCTTTGCTAAGCCAGCCCCTCCTCTTCCCTCTCTTCCCTAGATAGATCTTGAGACATCGCGCCTCTTAAATGTACAGGGTAAATAAATATAACTCATCTTAGAGATAGTCGCTCGACAACATTAATATATTTGTGGCACCTTTAAGGAAGTGCCTTAATTTTTTTTTATCCTAATTTATTTATGTCAAAGTGTCAGCAAAATTGAATTCAGGTTTTCTGTGGCTTTTTTGTCCGCACTGATTGCATGTGGGGTTAACATATCGACGACGGAAAACGTACATGCCGTAACCCTCAAAAATCTTAAAAACTTTTTCTGTCATAATTTTTTCAGAAAAAATACTGAGTGTGGGTCATGAAAAAAAGAACACTGCGTGTGTTTTTTGAACAAAACTGGTGTTTTCTTTGCTGTAAATCTACCAAAAAGGGTGTTTTTGGCGCATTTGAAGCTTACAGCAAAAAAAAGTTTTGCTGATTGATTACTTTTGTTGCTTACGCCATTCTTGCGGTCAGTGAAATAAAAAGCTAAATTATAGGGCTAGAAAAAACCCGTTTCTTTTTGAAGTTTCTTTACAAGACTGAAACATTTTTAATGGGTTTTGGCATTATAAATAAACTTTAGAAAATTAATTGAAAACTACACTTTTCAGTTTACTAGTTACAGCATTTTATAGGTCCATCATAAAACTCGTTTGCTGTAACTCTCAAAAGGGGTAGTAATAATTTCTTTACAAAAACATTTTTATAGTTATTATGTAAAACTTTGAAAAATAAAAATGTTTTTAATGTTATTATCCTACTATTTTTTTTTAAATTTATTTTTTAATCCTACTATGATTTTGAGTAACGTTTTTTTTTTCAATTTTAGAAAAGTTTTTGGGCTCCGGTGAAAAGCTCGTATTTTGAGCCTTACAGCAAATACGTTTTCCGTCGTCAATATTACCATTTTTTTGCCTCGGAGGTACCTATTTCAATAAAAGTAAAGATTAATTTCCACAGTAAAGTACATAGGATACCCTAGACGGGTACCAAGAATTCTCATGCATCAAGATCAAAATTATGTAGTTATCCTTTCCATATTTTATTACGACATTACGCTTTATGGATTTGTTTATAAAACCGGTAATTAAAATTTAAGTATGAAATTTGCTTAACATACATGTGGTTTATGCAATCGGTCATAAAGATGTAAAATGCATTATAAACTATGTTCTATGAATCGATTTTTCAATTTTATGAAATATCTCCAAATCCCGGGTTTTCTTAAAGAAAAGACCTTCTGTAGGAGTTAGTATTATAAGTCTTATCTCTAATAAAAATTTGAACTTGATGTAACTTGGTACGGTATCCCATTCCTGATATGCTTAGCTTGCTTATAGATATATTTATTTATTTATTTATTTAAACTTTTTACACAAATTACAAAGTAATGTGTATAGGCGGGCATAATGCCATAGGCATTCTTTACCAGCCAACCTAAGGGTGATGCAGAGAAAATGATGTAGGTGTGCATAAAGTCTATAAGAAACAAAACTTGCAATTCAGTTGTAATATACATATTGAATAAAATAC
>JAOCPS010057045.1:0-16507 GCA_025505425.1 Graphium colonna | reverse complement strand
CCCATCCCACTATTAACAAAATTAACTCAAGAAATAAGCACAACACTGCAAGACCCAATAAAAATACTAATAGTGGTCACTGTGTAGATCGGACTAAAAATTAATATTCAAGGTGTGCAGGATTAACAAGTGACATCAGGACATCGCCTCAGTCCTACCCGTGACCATTAAGGCTGTAAAGGGTTCGAAACGTCGGGTGATAAAATTATAAAATAAACCGCGATAAAATCTGTAAAGTCGTTTAATTTAAAATAACATAAAATAGTTCAATTAGTAAGATATACTGGTGGAAAGATCTTCCGTCTACTTATTTTTCTATTTAAAGTATTCCGAAATACTTTTTGCAAGAATTAATCACGCAAGTCGACATTATTTAAGAAAAAAATGTGTCAAATAAGTGACGTATTGTTCTCTCAAAACTCTGTTTCATACTAATTCGAGTTCTATTTATCGACTACAAATCTATTTATCGCATCGATGTCAATTCGCTGTATCTGGATTATTCTCTAATCTGAGTTAATGATAGACATAAGTCTAGAATTTTATTATCAATATAGTATATTTCCCATACATACATTTTTTTTGATGTATAGTCCTGTTTCGTATCTCCAATGACCCGTGCGCAAAATTTTATAAACAAATCAATAGTAAAGAAGTGAACACATTAAAAAAGAACGAAACCTTTAGCATTTATATTTTTAATAAGGAGAACTATTGTGACTTTTAAACGTTTTCAGAGTTTGTAAGCAAACCATCTCTAAAACTAAGCAATATTAATTTGCCAAGGATAAACCGTACGCATGATGTTTACAATTTCATACGGAAATTTCTAGACTATCATTGTCATTCAGAAGTTGTCTCATCAGGAAGACATAAGGAAAAGTCGACAATGTAACTTAGAGTACGACAATGTCCTCCCCAGTCACCTTACTGCCTGAATCTTTGATGATTTATATGCTTCGGATCTTCGTTTTCCTGCTGTCGTTAGGCCTGTTCTATTTGTGTAATTTTTCCACAATTTTCCGCAGTCTAATTAATTACACATGCTGAGAATGAAAGACCATAAATAACTTACATACCTAAACCTTTTCCATAATAATATTGTATTCTATCTACTTCAAATTCGTCAAAAGAAGTTGGTCCAAATTGATTGCCTACTCGAATTGTCGACTTCATTTGAAATTCAAAATAATTTTTGTTTTTATTCGCAGACAAGATATAATTTTATTCCGCAATAATAATATTATCATCACAACGGCGTCCTCATACGTTATTATTTTGCGCGAGGACTCGGTGCGAAAGTTGCTTATGTTAACCATCTCCGGACCCATGGACCCAACCTATAATAACCGATCTCCCAGATTGACAACGCACTCGAAACTCTCCCCGGATGTTGCGTTTGTCTATGGGCGACGGGATCGCTTACCATCAGGTGAACCGTCTGCTGCCGAACCAACTAGGAGTCGAAGTGGTTGCCTTGGCCGAAATCGGTCGAAAGATCATTTCGCTACTAATTCTCATTTAATTCTTTATTTACAACACATTATACATATACATATACACACATGTGTGTATATATATATATATATTTATTAACTCTTAACGCAAATGTCTCCTATCAACAAACCCAGTAACTGTAGTAAGTAATTTATGACTACAGAAAAAAACCTTCTCTTATAACGGAAACAATTGAAAAGCTATCGATTTCAAAGACTTTATATCACATCTTTCCTTTATGGAGGAAAAAGGAAAATCGTTAAATAGAAAATTGACGCCACATTACAGACTTCGTCAGTCCGAGTAAATAACATTGGCCTTTGCGGACGCCACATCGTGATCTGAAAATTAGTGACCTACTGTTGTACGTCACATTGTCACGGAGTGATGTAAATAAGCCAACAATATGTACCACAAAATTCAATGATGATGTTCAGCATTTCGGCAGCAGTGACCTTTTTCTAGGTAAGATGTTGCTAAGTAGCAAACGACCGTTTACCTTCCGGACAGCTCGGAAATAGGAAGGCTGCTTAAAATTGAATTACTTAATCTGAAAATAAACAGTATAGTTACAGGTAGAAAAATTTGTCCGCAAATCATATGATTTAAAGGATGGTATGACCTTTTAGAGAATGTTTAAGATTTGAAATAAAATTTGATCGAAAGTAATCAATACAACATTTTGACAATTGAAACTAGAGAATACATAATGTCCTCAATGTAATAACATTAATTTATAAACAGATATTCGTAAACACTCATATACTTCCTACGCAAATAAGAAAGTTTCTAAAACTAATTAAAACGTTCTAGAAACTTTTCCAAGTAAATGCTCTATTTTTTTTTTAATTTTTATCAAAATGTATAGGAATTTATTGAATAAGCTTTATAATAAATTATTAGTAAATGGTTGTAAATAACTAATTAAGTTCTGTGGTTTACAATAACGATTGTCTTCATAGATTCGATACGAATCCGAAAACATAAAGAGTCAAGCGTGCTTTATTTTATGTTAGCTAAAGCAAGTGTAGTAATAGTATTTTAAGATAAAAGATACAACCTAAAACATACCATGTAATAGAATCTACGATAAATATACTTAAAGGCGACGAATACGAAATATGAAACGAGTGGAATCGAAAAAGGTATAAATAAAGTATCTTTAGACACTCGTCATTTAATTGAACCCAGATGAGTTAGCTTAAACTTCGATCAACTCATCACGTTTTATTTTAAGATTGTTACTGCTCATATATTTTGCTTCAATAGACAGTAGCGACCAATTAAAGCCTCTTTTATATACGCGTAAGAAGAATACATACTACCTCATTATTATAATCACCTCCCTAAACAATTTCATTGTCGACATATCGATATTGTGACGCTTGTCTGTGCATACATGTAAAATATCTACATAACAAAACAACTGAGTTTACCACCGTTTCTAAAGCTTAAAACGGTTATTGCCGGTCACTTAGGAAATATTGAAGGAAATGTTCCCTTTTGCGCAAAAACACTGTCAGGTAATTGCTCGTTGAGCGTCTTTTGTCTTGGAACAGTTCCTAACATTATCTGTGGTAATTGTTTTGTATTACGATTCTTCTCATTGTCGCACTCAGCTAAGGAAATGTTTAGTGTTTCTTTCAGTTACAACTTAACCGTTATGACGTATTGATTTTTGTTGACGATTTTCTATTGTATTAACGAATATTTTGAATGAAACAAAAAGTTAAAATAAAGTATGTGGCATGTGACTTTTATGATTCACTTGTTACTCGTGATGTCTTAATTTAAATCCGAATTGTATTGTCATAAGTCCAATTTTTCTCTCTTCGGGACACGAGATGTAGTCCGATATTTAACCTTACCGTCACCAGCGGTATTTCCGAGCGACTATGGGACCTTCAATAAAAGAACCTACTTTTATCTTAAAGACCGGAACGCTCTTGTAACTCCTCTGGAGTTGCAAGAGGTATCTATCAGGTAAACCATTTGCTCGTTTGCTTCCCTCCGAATAAAAAAAAAGGTACAAAAGGTATTTTTCATACAACTCATCCTAAAGCTACACGAATGTTCGTAGTAAGGCAATCGGACTGCAATAGTTGTTGCAATAAGCGGTTGAACTGGAAATAGCCCATAACTTACTTAAGAATAATATAGCCAGTTAGATGTTGTATATTATAAAAAAATACAAAAGCTTAATAGACCTTAAATGCTTCAGTTATTTTAAGAAAGCCGGCTGAAAGAAATAACTTATGTTTTGCAGGACTAACTTAAATACAGATTAAATAACAGACTAAACGGTGCGTAATATAGTAAGATATATATTAATAAATTTATATTTTTGCCTTGTAATTATGTAAGAAAAACAGCTACTTTGCATTTCGTATAATGATAACGTAACTTCTTACGAAGGTGTTCAATGTATTAAAACTAGACCACTAATGTAGCTGAGCCAACATGAAGTCAAAATAGTATAAATTTGGGAAAAAAGATTCTATTATTAATTACAGACAGGTGCTTCAATTTTGTTTATATGTACAAATGTAGATCACAATCTTTTACAATCGCCATTCTTACAGAAATAAATGTAACCTTTCAATTTGACAGTTCTGCTGTCTAGATGATATTGTAACAAACAATAATTTCTGTTTATTTATTGAATATATCAACCGGCTCCGTAGCCTATTCGTATGGGTGCTTGCTTTATAAACCGGAGGTCGTGGGTTCGAATCCCGTGGATGGACAACTACTTTGTGCTGTTGTTTCTTAGTTTGGTTAGGGCATTGCAGGTTGATCACCCAATTGCCTGAAAAGAAAGATGATCCACGCCTCCTATGGGCATGTAAAAGTTAATAACATCTTTGGCAGTCGTCAGCGCCTACAAACATCCTGACAACCGACCCATCCTGCAAATTCAGTATATCCCTTTGAGTTGTGGAGGTAGGATGCTAGTCGCTCTACGTAAAAACTAAAATTGAGGTAATATTTAGGTGGATTAGAAGTCGACCCCAAAGTAACTTGGGAAAACGGCTAGGAGGAAGAAGATTGAATATATCAATACATGATTTCAAACCAAGAACATTGATCAGGTATATTTTCTGGGCATTTAAACTGCACGTTGATTAGGTGTGGTGCAAAAATTTGAATGATTTTTTAACTTGTTATCCGTATCCAAATGCATAATTTATAATGAATTAATCATTTTCAAAGCGGATGAAAGAACAGTTTTAAATTAAAAAAATGTAAAATTCGATAAGCATGTCCAGTTTACGCATTTCGGAATAAAACCATGAAGCCGCAAACAAAAATGGACGTGTTATCATTATATTGTTCCCGTATGTTGTTGATTAATTTCTTGTTGACGTGGAGAAATCATTTCATCAGTGATGCATTGGCTGCGGACAGGGAATTGTTTGCGTTAGGATTAAAATAGTATAAGATATTTGAATATTAAGTTGTTTACGATTGCAGTCAGAATTTAATTTCTTAGAAGATGATGCTTCAGAGTAAGTTTCCCCTTTTACTTTATTACATTTTTTGATAAGTAAATACTAAATCTTTGAAATTTTATGAACAAGATTGAAATAAATTGGCTTTTAACAGTGCTCACCAGAATACAATATGAAGTGAGTAATTTTCTGAAAATCAATAACTGCAGATATTTATACTTTTACTACCTGATCCAGCAGATGCACTAAGGAAAGCCCTGTCTACTTCACGATTGTAGTCCCTGTGCTAAATGTCAATTTCTATAAATAACCTAATATCACAATATATTCATATGATATTATATTAGGTCTTTACCTATGAAATAGCCGTTATTCAGTACTGGGCATTTCAAATAAAAAAATGGAAAGGCTCTGTATTCTACATTCAAATCACGTTTGTTTTTAAAACATGACATTCTTTTTACAAACTCAATATTTTGTTTATTGGTTAGTGTTGTATTTTCATTACATTTAAAAATTTGCGTCATAATGGATACTTGAAAAATTCAAGTAATTATGGAATATGCGTGCCGTTGCGGCACCAACGCGACACAAATGGCACGTAACTTCAAAATGTTTACGGAGGGAATTGTACAAACGAACGCACAGCCCGTTATTGGTTTTCCTAATTCTGTTCTAGAAATTTTGACTTGAGAATAAATGAAGCTCGTGGTCATCCGTAGACTTTGGTTAACAATGATGAATTAAAGGCGATTGTGGAAGTTGACGAAACTCAATCTTTAGCTGAGCTGGCAGCAGCTTTTGATGTTAGCATCGAAACAATATTGATTCATTGCGACAAATAGACAAGGTAAAAAAGCTTGGCAGATGGCGCCACGAACTTAACGATCACCGGCGCAACTTACGCGTCGAGACCTGCCTCGAGCTGCTCAAGAGGCAAAAAAATTAAGGAATTTTGAACCAAATTATTACGTGCGACGAAAAATGTATTCTGTTCAACAATCGGAAGCGCTTAGCAAGTTGGTTAGATCCTGGTTCAGCACCAAAGCAATGCCCTAAACCAAAAATGAACCCTAAAAAGGTGATGGTCACTGTTTGGTGGTTTAGTGCGGGTGTGATATACCACAGCTTTTTACTACGGAATAAGCGTTACTGCAGGTGTGTAGAACTAGAGGTAATGATGGAGAAGACTGCACATCTGCAACCAGCTTTTGTCTATCGCTCGTTCCCACTGCTCCCTCATCACGCGCGGTCTATGGGGCCTATGGGCTCCGCAACAGACAGTCTCCAAGCTGAAAGAGCTAGGGTTGGAAGCTCTCCCTTATCCGCCATACTCACCAGACCGTGCACCTACCGACTATTACTTACAACTTTTTAGTGGGTAAAAAATTCAATTCCCGGGAGGCAGTGGCAGTACAAAATGCCTTTAAAGAGTTTGTTGCCTCCCGTCCTGTTGATTTTTACCATAAGGGCATCAATAAACTGCCAATGCGTTGGCAAAGATGCGCCGATTGCGTGGGTGATTACTTTGAATAACAGAAATAAAAAAGTTTGAAAAAATAATTACTTTCACTTATTCCATACAAAACGGCAATCAGGTAAAGTCCTATAATTAGTCGGCGGGATTTCACACAAGTTAAATGCTGTTGCACGTGGATCACCCACGTTAATATTTGTTGTTAAATATTGTATAACATTTATCAAAGTGAAAGTGACATAGCAACGCTATCGTGACTAATGACATTTTCAAAAACGAAATAATATCCAGATTGGTGATTTATACCAAAGATTTTGCTATTTTTTTACTCGCGAAAATGTAACCTGAACGACTATTATGATTTTAACGCAAAAAATAGACAAACCGATCTGGTGATTTTGGAGTTCTAGCAAAAACTAACAAAAAACAATAAAGTTTTATTTTATAAAAGAAGAAAAGACGAATATTACAAGAGTTACTAGAACTATGTACAAAACACATTCACAGAATACATAAAGATCCTTACTATATCTTTGTGGGTATAAAAATTTTTAAAGGTTAAAAACTCTATAGTAATGATAAAACAAGATGAAAAGGAAGGATTAGTCAATTTTATTTTTACGCGTTACAAAGGTCTGTTAACAATATTATTCAGCATTTGACGTTTCATCGTACAATTCGATAAAAATAACCGTTATATGGTTGTCTGAATTCAGAAATAATAAAAATGTTAATGACATTTTGGAGCAGAACACGTGTTTATGAGTTACTAGCAACTTCTTGTTTACGTACAATATTCATGCACACATATAATATAAACACATAAAGAAAAAACTTTGTTCCGTTTTTTACGCAAATTGAGCGGATAGGTGAGTAAAATTTGGCATGATTAAAGTTTATAAAGGGAGGGACAGCAGAAAGCTACTATATTTATATAATATCTATTAGAAATACATTAAATTAATCAACTCTATCGATGGGTGATAAAATTAAAATAAACCGCGATAAAATCCGTAAAGTTGTTGAATTAATAATGTCGAATATTCGCGTAAGTTTTAAAAATAATACATTAAATTAATATTCAAAATCATTGCATATGCTACCATTAATTTGCAATTGACAATTTTGACATTTACAAAAATTACGTAAACTGATGGATACGATGCCTTGGTCAACTTTCTATTTTGAATACAAAAATAAGTTAGTACAAAAACATGACATTCAATGACTTTCATTTTAATTGAAAGCAATAACGTTAGTCCTCAAAATTTCATATTTTTATCCTGTAAACAAAGGATGTCCTTATTTGTGGATAAATTGTCATGTGTTCTTAATTTTTGGATTATTAAAGTTTACATGGACAAACACCAACACGAAAAATACATACAGTTTTCCCAAGGAATCAAACATTCGACAAGTCGCTATGTATCACCTAATAACAGGCCTTGTCATCTGTGACAGATGATTTAAGCAGCAACATGGCGACACTTGCGCTCGTGACTAAATAAGCCTATACGGGATAGAACCCTCCGGCCGCATTCGCGACAAGTGTACGCCTCCTCTGATGACGTGACGCCTCATACGTTTTGCCCTTAAGAACCCAAACCAGGTGTCGTCGTACTGAGATTGCAGATCATGAACATGGCGTCGCCACTTGTCATGATCCTCGGCCAGCTCTTCCCATTGGTTGCTAAGGATGTTAAAGCAACCATGTCACGTTTAGCAGAGTCTGCCTGGGCAGACTCGACTGCTCCATGCGGTGCACATGGCCCAGCTATCTCTGACGCCACTGCTTAAGCATGGCCATGACGCTGTGAAGCTGTGCTTGTGTCACCTTGCGTCCTAGTAATACTAGTTACCGCAATAAAAATAAGAAAAAAATTAATACATAAGTTTTTTTTCATGTTGCTTATGTGATCAAATTATTATTTGGCAGATTCCAAAAAATGATTATGATAGATCCTTAGTGGAACTTCGCCTGATTTTGCGAAGATAGCTTACTGTGTAATATTTAGATTTACAATAGTTACTTTGTTGCTTTTAATTTTTTTATAATAAATAAGTCCTCCTGACCGAAAAACGGCCACGGCGGCCCATCTACTTAGATATTAGCCGACTGCGTAGCACATATTATAATGCACAAATGAACGCGCAAGCACAGGTGCACTCTCTGCACAGAGTAAATAATAGGTACAGAGGGACAACTCTCTAACAACATGCAAAATTGATACGTATTCTGCTAGGGATGTCACAAAATGTTATGACAAATTACTCAAAACATCTGTTAAATAATTTTATTATTCCGTATGATAGAATACCTTACAAATTACTTACACTAATAATTCTTTTTATAATAATTTATTGTTTCTGTTACTTTCAATTCTGAAGCTAACATATAATTATATCTAACATAAATATGAATTGATTTGAAAAAACACTTTTTTATCTGATTCACATTTCCACAATGGACCTACAATTTTTTTATAAGAATCGGATTATTAGTTTCTTTTTTTAAAATCAAAATAACAAAGAATATATTATTCGAAAGTACACTTTCAAGGCGTTTGAAGTCAGTTGTTGTAATTTTCTGTGAAAATAAACTTGTTGAAAGTATATTTATATTCAATCAATTAACTTAATAAATTAATCAACACATACCATCCCAAATAAGTAACAATCAAATATTCACTTACCTAATGTACTGGTATATTTTTATGTTTTTTTTTTTATTTCTTATACATACATAACAATAAACAATCATTTATAATAATACAAACAACGTTTTTACGTTAAATTATTCAAAATTGCAACTAACAAAACAAACTACGTGTGCATTGTAAGCCTTGATTTTGTCCTTACGACTGCGCCCGCGTAAACCGGTTCTTTCTAATATCGCCGCGTACGCGACAAGCGTCGTGAGGACACGCACACATACTTCGTGCTCTTGTAGGAGTGCAACCGATTTGCCCGGTTGTTGTACGTAAGCTCTCTGTACTTATCTACTCATGTGGTATTACGTCGCGGTTACCTCAAAATTCATTTATTTCACATATAAAATAGCACCTTTGTTATTTATGAATGAAATTCAATCAAACGCCGAAATATGGTTATAACGACCAATCTACTCAAAGACCTGCTAATTACGCAGAAAGTATTATAGTGCACAAACGTACGTACCGACTATTTACAGGACTATTTACATTTTATCGCAGGATCGACTATTTACATGCCCATCCGACGCATAAATCATCTTTATTTTCAAGCAATCGGGTGATCTGCCCGCGTTGTCCTAACCTTACCAATAAATAACAACACGTACTTATTTTAACCTTGTAGGATTCGAACCCACGACTTCCAATTTTCAAGGCAAGGGCCTATACCACTACGCCATGGAGGTGGTTAATGTGTACCATATGCAATATGTATTCATAAATAATATAATTAATAGAATACTTTAATTAGTACATTTCGACGAAGCAGACCATTCTGTCTCCAAAATTTGTAATTTAAATTATTTTAAATTTCAGACCGGAAAATGTTAACATGCGTCGGGCCTAAATCTGCATAGCTTGGATTCTTAAGGAGTTAGTCATAAACCCAGTAAAGTATCGACCAAGGCTCATAATGCATTACTTCAACATATCCATCAGTATCCATTAATAATTTGGAACTAACGATTGAATATTTAACTCAACATTACCATCTGAGGTATGTTACTTAACCACATATAACGATGTAGTATGACACACTTTTATAAATGACAATCTATTTTGCGTTTTAAAGTTGATCAATTATTTAAAACAAATATTGTGTCTGGTCAATGAGATTCATCCCGCAAATTAATTAGTTTACGAGGCAAACAGAGGCGATTTTGGACAATGGATTCTACATGCACAGCCGAGTTTGAGCGAGGTTAGTACGGGGCCTCAATTAATTAACTATATATTTACCTTTGTATTTTTTAATATACATATATACTCACAATGATACATGTCATATTTTATGGCTTTCATGTCATTTAAAACCTATAAAACCGGTTCATCAATACCAAATACGTTATAAATACAATATAAGGCAATTTAAAAAAAATCATGTTCCGGTGTCAAGCTGGGTCGTGAAGCTCCCCTGAATCAGCTTAACTGATTTTAATGTTTATATTGTATGTTTGAGAATAGGTTGAAAGGCATTTTTATTCTGCTTCCACCAATCATCATCTTTTAATGACGATTTCACTATTTTTAATTCATGAAAATCTGAAGCTTAACATGTTGCGTCCATTTGTGTCAAATAAGAGATTGTTCCATTTGAGGAACTTTTGCGAAATTTTCAAAATAGCCTAGTTTCGTGACAATGACCCTAAACACGAAATATATTTTTCTACGTCTATTGCATAATATTATTGAAATTTGGAATGAATTAAAATCCCTTTGGCCGTTTAGATAATTTGTCCCTATGTAGAATTCTGGAATTACGAAACAATATAAATTTTACGACAGGTAACGAATACATTACCGTATCTGTATATGACAGGACATGTCAATTCCCGGGATGTCATTTGCATTTACTATGTATTTACGAGTAGACATGTTTATGTCCTCGAGATGAGTCCCTGACATACGCTCGGTGCCTGAGTGTGACAGAGTTTACGACGTATCACGAAATTTACGATATGGTAGTCACGGGATAAAATATCCATGTTTCTAAATTAGCAAATAGAGAATATGAAAATGAATATACGTTTAAAAGATTTTGTGACAAATATCTGATCCACTTTTGGATAATTTTTATCGCTACCGAAAACAAAGGTGATTTATTATTAACATATTTTTAATTTAAATAATATTCAAATAGTACATTACTAAATTTGATAATTACGATTTATTTCAAAAATATTATTAGGATATTATTAAGAACTTGTTTATCCTTTAAAAAGTCACGAAAGGACCCTAATTTATATTGCTTACGTTATAATTATAAGAGACTTCATCAATAAGTTTTAAATAACCGCGTATCGCAAATTCTTATTTATAATTACTTTTTAAAAAAAAATAAGCTGTAGAGATTTTCAGGTGGTAGAGCATAACGACTTTTCACAGCTTTTGCTGCTATGCTCGCTCGGGGAAGTACCGTCGCCCTTTATAAAGTCTTCATAAAATAAAATATGCATGACTTTTGGGGATGCCGGATGCCCATGTCTACCCCTTTCTTTTCCTATTTCTATCCTTTCCAAATCATTAATCCCGACCCCATCCTATCCAATAAACCTATTATATGGGATCTCCCAGGTTAATAACGCACTCACAATTTTCCGGATGTTGCGTTTGTCTATGGGCAACGGGATCTGCAAGTTTGTCTTCTTTTACATAAAAAAAATATTTTTTAATGATCATGAAAATTTAATCCAGCCTGATATCAAAACCTAATTTTTGAATGCCGCAAATTATACAAACGTTCGGGTAATAATAAAAAAAACTACTTTAATAAAGGTTATTTCAAATAAAATATCCATTGCTCACGTAAAACTTAGAAAAAACCGGCCAAGAATGTGTCGGGCGCGCACATGAAATAGTTCTGTAGCCATTCGATAATCCAACCGCTTGACATAAATAAATACCGAAAAATTCTGTTTTGCCTTTTGGTGATGTTGAAAACTTAACATGGGAACTTGTGAAATCTTCTTTGTAGAATAAGATTCATTAAGTAGTAGTTAGATAATTATTACTATAAATAAAATATAAAATCTTCCTGACCGAAATTACGGCTACGGCGGCCAATCTTATCTAAGATAAGCCAACTGCGCAGGAGATATTTGAGTGCACAAATGTACGCGCAAACACAGGTGCACTCTCTGTTCCTTTACTCTCATAGCCCGATGGGACGGATATCTGACACGGGCTGAGAGAGATCAGGCGCAGGACCGACTTGTTACATGCCCATCCGACGCATGGATCATCTTTGTTTTCAGGCAATTGGGTGATTAGCCCGCATTGCCCTAATCCAACCAAGAAACAGCAACACCAAGTCATTGTTCCCCGAGGAATTCGAACCCACGACCTCCGGTTTACAATGCACCATACCACTAGGCTACGGAGGCGGTAACTGCGGCGTTAAGCTAATATTAAATTTACGCCAACGCGTATTGCATAAGAGGCATACAAATGAACAGGTGTTCAAAATGTTAAAGGATAAATGAAAAAAACAACTGAAAAGACGGCTCGTTAAAAAGTTTGCACTTCGACACTTTTTTCTTGTCTAATTGGGAATTATGGCGACGCGGCGCCGGTGTCTTGGAGCCTTAGTCCCGTGATGGTGTTCAATTAAAATAATTACAACCACCCGATATACATCTCTGTGGACGACCTTAAATTGTATTTTAGCGATGGATTCAAAGATATTATAGATTACGTCAGCGGATTAATTTATTTGCAGGTGCTTCGTTCGTTCCGCCGCCATTTTTTCGCTTTTTGAGGTTTTACGTAATCTTCACGAAATCGCAAAGAATCGTCCATGTTTTTTCAACCGACTTAACAAAGGAGGAGGGTTTTCATTTAAGATTCTATTCAAAGATTTTTTTTTATCTAATAGTCTATAATCTCACTTCGATAAGAGCCCTACAGATTTTTATAAAAATCCGATTTCTAATTTGTTTTTAAAATCAAAATAATGGAGAAGTAGAATGTTCCGAAAATACACTTTCAAGGCGTTTGTAGTCGATTTTTGTTTTTTGATTATGATGCCAAGGAATAATACTGTCGAGTCAACAAGGTCTAACACTTCCCCACAACTTTTACATCACTTTATATTTTTTATCATTAAGGGACACAATTTTTTTACATTTCGTCTTTTAACTATCTAAAAGTAAGTTATTAGCACTTAAACATTTAGTCACTTGTGAGAGAATATTATTTACATCGTCATTATTTAAAGAATGTCGTATAGCTATAAATATTAAAGAGAGATATAGATGAGGAAGAGAAAAGGTTCGAGAATTGATCCCTGTAGGACTCCCATACTCACTGGGACCCTCGGCAGATATCTGGCCATTCAAATTAACTCCCTGAATTCGTTTCCTCAAGAACGAATTAGCTTGAGTGCGGAAATTCTTATACTATAGTGGCTTAATTTCCTGACCAAAGCCCGGATACATCACACAATCAAAAGCTTTTGTTAGATCACAGTAAATACCGAATGCCTCCTGTAACACTCTCCAAGCTTCAAAAATTGTTTCATCAAGCCTATTTTTGAAGCTTGGAGACCACCTGCATCAGTAGTCGAGTATTTTTCTTACAAAGGGTTGTGATAGTTGAAATGTAACCACATTTGATTTATTTATTTATTCTTTACGCATATACACAAGTACAAAATGGACTTAATGCCGTAGGCATTATCTACCAACCAACCTTTAGATGGTGCAGAGAACATTCAGTAGGTGCACAAGAAAAAAGCAACATTACATAGATTTAAAAAGTTATTATTAAAAATATTATATGGACATAACTGAAATAATGTCATAGCTAAAGAAGTAAACAGATTGAGAATTATTATCAATATATACCATGAATAACGTACACGTAATATGTATTAATAAACCTATAAATAAATACATATTTGCATATACTAAATAAACACAACATTATCTAACGATGGTACTAATCTGTTTACAACTTACGTATAATCTTCTCTCGAACCGTTCTTTTAAATGTACTGCGAATGCTAGCCAACCTAATTTCGAGAGGAAGCTCATTCCAAAGTAGAATATTAAGAACTGGATAAAGAAAGAAGAGCGCATAAAGTCAAAACGGTCAGAAGAACACTCTAGGAGACATTTATGCCTAGATCAAAGTTTTCTGTTACTGACAGCACATACATATTAAAAATTGTGGGATGAGTAGGTCAGAGAAGAATATTTAAGTATATATTTAAGTCCTTCAAAAATTTTGCTAAGAGAAGCAGTATGCTAATTCTGGCAGGGTCCCTAATTCTGCCAGGTTTAAGGCTAGGTTGTCCGAGCGCACAATGCTAATGCTGCCAATCCATGTACAAAAGAAAGATCCATCCCCAAACGCACCGCAATGACAAGGACAGCGATCACGACGCCGCGGGGCGAATGGTGCCGCAAAAATGTTAATTTTGAATATAAAACAATCGTCCTGTATAATATTGACAAAATTATGACCGACATCGCTCACACTATCACAGACGCGTAGTTTAATTTCCTATTCGTTAAATTACGTACAATTTAAATAATATTGGTTTTAAGATGACGAATGGTGGTATGTTTGGCATTTTTTTTCTATCGGATAGAGTTAATCCAATTGTGTAACGGACATCCGACGCAGCTAAGAAAAGATCTCAAATATAAGTGGTTATTTTTTTACATTTTTATAATTATTAAATAAAAATTAAAAGGGAAAGAAGTTGGAAAGGAAAAGGGTAAGAATGGCCATCCGGAAAACCCAAAATTTATGCATACTTTATTTTATACCGACTTTATAAACGGTGGTGATACTTCCCTGCTGAGCACGGCCCTATAAGTGCTCTACCACCTCTAGATCTTTATATTATCTATATATTTTCTACATATTATATTTCTTTTTACAACAGTTTGCGAAGAGAAGTGACTTGATATTAGGAACGGCCATCTTTGCGAAATAATTCTTAAGAAACTTACAGCACCTTGATTTGACGTTATCTTATTATATAAAATGGAATGTAATTTTAGAGTTGCAATTCATGACTCTTCTAGTTTCACTATTAATTATTTTCCAAGTCTTTTTTATTTTATCGTTTTTATTTTGTTATTTTATTTCTAATATATGTGAGCCGAATAGCAGCAATAGGAGCAAACCTTATAAAATCAAATATTAATATTATAAAGGGTCTCTCAGACCCTTTATAATATTAATATTTGATTTTTAAGTTTCTTTACTTTTTATATGAATATTCAAAACATTTTAATACAGTTTATCTGCATTTAACCAAAGTATGTAGATGCTATTTTTTTCGATAACTTTTTGCAATCTTGTAGATAGGAAAATGATCCCATTTCTATAGAAATTTTAGGACTTTTGATTCTGATTTTGGTCTTTTGGTCCTTTAGTGATGGTAACCTGACACTGCCTAAAGATATCTAAAAAATCTAAAGGTGCAAGGCCAGGACTTCACGACGGATGTATTTACACCTCCAACTGAAAATCTCTTTTTGCTGAGTGGCTAAAGATGTGCGAGCTCAAGAGTTATAATGATGAAAAACCACACCCCATCTTTTGATTAATTCCGGCTGCTTTCTCTCAACTTCTTTTTTAATCTCATCATTTGTTCGCAGTAGAATTCAGGATGGTTAATCCTGACTGATGATAACAGCTCATAATGAATAATGCACTTCTAATCTCACCACACACACAGCATCACCTTGTCTTGAGATAACCCTGCTTTCGCCAGAGACAGTGATGCTTGACCAGCCTTTGACCAAGACCTTTTTCACATACTCTTGTCATACGTGATCTACGTTTCATCAGCAGTCATTAGCTTCTTCAAAAATGGTTCGCCTTCATTACTTATATTTTCGTAATAAAGAACCATAAATGAGTACACAGTTCATTAGGTTTCTTTCAGTGACCTCGTAATGCAACCAAATATCCAGCTTTTTTCTGTGCCCAGTGTCATTCAAATGCGCCAAAACTCTTTTATGGTCGATGTGTAGTTCTCCAGCGTCGTCGTTACTACTGATATGTGGACTTTGCTCCACTCGTTCAAAAATAGCATCCATTTTATCCGTATCAAGGCGACCAGCACGACGTGCATCGTCGACATGAAAATTTCCGGATTGAAAATGCTTAAACTACATTTGTGCTACTCTCACAGACAATGCTCATTTTTATATGGCATACCGTACCAAGTTGCATTAAGTTCAAAATGTTTTTCTTAAGACTAGATTTATTAGATATATATTAACTTCAACAAAAAAAAACCCGGGTTTTGGAGATATCGGATAAACTTTAAGTGGTAGAGCATAACATCCTTTCACAGCTTTTGCTGCACTTCTACGGCTACGCTCGTCCTGGGAAGTACCACCGCCCTT
>JAOCPS010056938.1:0-16508 GCA_025505425.1 Graphium colonna | reverse complement strand
GTCACAAGTGCATTGTAGATTGTTATTTTAGTTTGAGGTTTCTTAAAATCCTTACAATTACGTATAAGGAAACCTAGTGATCGAAAACTCTTTTTTACGTTATATTTCTGTTTATTTATATTATTAAATGTCATTTTATTAGTTAGTTTTATTTATATTTCAATTTATTAGTTACTTTTTTATACACATATTCTTGGAGGTATTAGATGTAACATAGAATACTTTAATTAAAAAAATATTCAATTAAAATATTTAAAAACTAAATGTCTTCAATACGAGGGAAGCCGCGGATAAAAGCTAGTAATTATTATTTTAAAATTATTAAAATAACATAAATAGTTTTTTAATTTTACTCCAAATGTTGGGTACCCTGTTCTTTGTTTATATTTTTTATAGCTTCTCGTGAGGTCTACTTTTGAAAGTTTTTATTTAAAGAAAACATTTAGCCCTAATAAGACTTGACTTCAATCAATACCATTTTGACATTGTTACTTTACTAGGAACGAGTTAATTTTTACTTTTGACGACATTCTCATATAGATTTTGTAAAATACTAACTACTAATTATAACAGCGAATACAATTTCGGCTCAAATATTCTTCTTGGGACTTGTACAAACCGAATTTGAGCACAGATCCGGGTTTCCAGCTTTGAGTATAATTCGAATACAGGATGTGTTTAGAAATATTTTAATCTTACTGATTGGTAGTTACCAAAACGCATATACGGTGGTCACTGATTCCTAACTGACTTCAGAAAAGGAGGTTCTCAATGGATGTCTATTATATGTATGTTTGGGCTTGGACTTAACCAATATAAGTTTTTTAAATTAAAATTACAAAAAATAGGAGTGTTCACAAATACCTCCGCCACATGAACTTATTTTAAAAAATCATATTTTATCTGAATAGTGAGTCATCTACGAAATAAAAGGAGAGCATTCAGTACTCGATTGTCATCATATTTATATAATAAAAATAGAGGCATTGTATAGCCCAAATTTATCATTAAATTAATGAAGGGTGACCGGATGGGATCAGCTGGTACACGCGTGGCCGTCGACCCGTCCTCCTTCAATCTCACTACGGCCACGCCGTGTCCACTCGCATGAATATGAATAACGTAATTAATTTTTCAATTTTGGATTGTTCACTCATTGTTAAATTAATATTTGTTTTTAATAATATTTTTATTCTTCACACATGATCCCCACATATTAGGTCTTAAAGTATTAAAAGTTACTCACGTATGTATACTTTCAAAGTGGTCCCACCAAATTTTCGTATAAATACTCATGTATACTTCCAAAATGGTCCCACCAAATTTTCGTATAAATCGGATCAGTACTTTTTTTTTAAATCAAAATAACGGAGAAAATATGTTTCGAAAGTACACTTATAACGCGATAAAGTTGATTTTTGTAATTATCTCTTAAATGAACATGTCTTGCACGTCAAAATGTGTTTTAAACATTATTGTAATTAAGGGGCAAACGTTTTTGGCAATGGCGGTTATTCTGTGGGACAAGCGTTCATTTTTTTTTTTGCTCATTTCTTCAACTTGATAACGTATACTATTTGCAATTATTCGCAAATAAGTTATTGTGGTGAATCGGAAATTAAATCCATCATTTCTTTTGAAACCCTTCTACGTCACATTTAGAGACCCAATATCATTTACCTGACTGAGATCGAGCCAACCAGAAAGAGCTATGTTGGTGCGGCTTATCAGGAGCTGGCATTGTGGTGTATCACCAAAAGCGATAGCAAGGTCCATTCAGATGCAGCTAAATCAATATCAGACTAAGTAAAGCAGTTATTTAAAATTTAGAGAGTGATGCATGTGGATTTAATAAAACACGACTCATACAAACATTAATCTATTACAATACATCGTACGTAAATCCTATTATAAAACAAACCTTTGTATATAGCTAAGAATGACAACGTAAGCTAATTATAAACATACGAGCAAATTGAATTAACATAAGAAGTAATTAAAAATAGGTCTTAAAATTGGTTACATTTTCACTAAATTACAATTCATTGTGGCTTCGTCATTTGAGATTAGACCTAGACATTATATTTCCATTTAAGGCGTTGCTTTGTCAGGTCTGTAACTATACTTTTAGTTTTTAAGATCACAAATACTTCAAAAGAAAATTCGGATTCATATCAAAGATCTTGAAATAACTAACTGCTTTTAACAATTTGCTGACCTAACACATCTATACCTTGTATGGAGTGACATTTTTTTACGTCTTAACATTACTGGTGTCGTTTTTCGTAACCGCGCCTCTAGTGGTTGTTTCGGGTGTCTCGCTAGGGTATAAGCTGTTCCCCTCATTTTTCTTCTTCCTCAAATTTTCGGTGGCAATCGAGTCGATATAGCTGGCTGTGGTTTTCGTTCTCCTCACGCCAAATATTTTGACATATTTGTTAACAGGTTTTCCGGCTGGCGGTTGTTTTAAAATTTCCACGTCACCGGGTTCGGACTTCATCTGCCGTTTGCGCCGTAGCGGAAGTCTACGTTTCCGGAATACCCTTGCCACCATAGTGGGTATCTGGGAGAGTAAAAATGTTTGTTAAATTTTGTTAATTTCGAACCTATTTCATTCCCTGATGTAGTCAAAATTGAAAGTTTATTTTGTAGTAATTCAGTAAGTTTAAGATTGGATAAAATGTCAAAAATCAGCACTGTTTTAAATTAGAATAAAAATGTCACAAATTATTTTATTTATACATTTATTTGTTTATTTAAACTTCTATTCAGAATATTACAACAGAAGAGTTAATGGCAATGGCGTCGTCACCCAACCGAACTTTAGGTTCAGAGAATATTGGGTATATGTACAGATACAAAAATATTTTTAAAAGAAATAACATAGCATATACATGTTTTTTATATAATGTACTTATTGACACTAACAAAGAGATTGGCTTTAACATTAGGCCTGTTAAGGGTTGAACTGGCTGTATATTTGCTTTGATCGTAAAAAAATCTGTTACAGAGTTTTATCAACACCAAAATGTATCAAACAACAAAATACCTGAAGAACATCACCTTTTTCCATTTGACTTTGGCAGTTTATGTAGAACACTATTTTATTTTATAAACATGGGTTAATTAACTTAAAGCAGGGGAATTGCAGATCAGAGCATAACAAATCATAGACAAATTATGCTTTTTTAGTTTTTTATACATATAGCAAAATTGTGAAATGGCTATGTCTGTACGTTGAAGATATTTAAAAATATATATAAGCTGTTTTCGTAACAAGATTGGACGCCAAACAATTCTTTTGAAGTTTTGTTTGTGTGACGGTCTGCTTGTTTTTATGTTTGTATGTTATAATCTATTCACATATTAGTTGAGGTGGTTTATAACATAAAGCCTAACAGAAAACCTACAACAGGGTCATATGGAAGATACCAGCGTCGTGGAGTTTTAGAACATCTTTATTATGACAGGATGAACAAGTAAAATAAGTTTGCAACAGTTTAGAGATTGAGAGGATAGTAGATATTTGGGAGCGAAAAACCCTTGAATAAATGGCGATATTTTCTCATATTTCAGCGATTATCGTACTTTTTTTGATTAATGACTTAAATTGTAGTATAGAAATTATGCTATAAGATAATCAATGAATCTGTTTTTAGCTAAAACTAATAAACTTTATATTATTGAAATGTAGAGACTTCTTTATTTTTTTATTTACATGATTACATGAGAAACTTACATCATAATTTGATAGCTGTTTTGTAAGGAAATCCATTTGCTTATCCAAATATTCTTTAACGCCCATAAGCTTGATCTGAAAAGGTTACAAATAGGGCCATTATAATCTTAACCAAAAGAAGAAAAATACATATGAAATAAGATATGTAGTATCGACTCGTATTTTTTATTTATAATAAATTAAAATAAATTAAGGTAATGCAATGTTGATTGGTCACATGCTGTGACGTCAAAGATAATATCGTGAGGAAATCTGCATATCTAAAAATTAATATTTCTAACAAATTTGTAGTCTTCCAGTCATCGCCTACATCCTTTCTGGACGAGGCCTTTAAAAAATAGGCTGATATTTTATTTTTTAAAAAAGCAAAGAGAATATTACTGTAGCTAGAAAATTGGACCTTAATATATATTTAAAATCTTATTATCGTTGAAAGGAGTTGCCTATTTTTTGTATTGAAACTGGTTTTTAATTAAGATGGTAAATTACTAGGACTCGGACCAGCCATATTTGATAGATATGGTAATAGAAATATATTGACATACAAAAAAACATTTAAGAACATGCCTTTTTTGATTGACTTTGAAACTAACGTAAAGCTGGTGTATTTTTTACATTTTGACTTCACTGTAGATGTCAAAAAGTAGCGAAACAAGATGAATTGATTAATTATATGTTTCATCTACAAACGCTGGCTTATATACAACGTAGGGAGAAAATATATAGCAGCACTTTTAATACACAGCTACACCTATGATCATTTTTGCGATTTTTTTAAATATATGTATGGATCATTACGTTATTAGTAGTTCTTCCAACTATTATTATGGTTATAACTATTCTATTCAATCAATAGTAAAAAGATCCAAAATCTGTTCTAAGGGTCTACACTTCCTCACTTTAAAAATTTAAAGACAGTTCAAAAACGAAGGAAAAAATATAGTTTTTATACTTCGTCGCTCGCCGTTCGCCTTTTGTAAAAATGTTTTCTATTCGAATAAAAAACCACTAATAAAAGAAGAAAAAGAGTTTTACACGATTCTGCTTTTTCTTGCCAAATACAATGAGAAAATTATCTCTTCAATGGTTAAACTTAAATGTTCTTGTTGCATAATGAAATATGAAACCTTGTCTTCATTTTCCAACTCCTGGTATTTGTGCAGGAGATCTTTCACTGCATTGAGGGCGTTGACTAATTCTACTCTTGAATCATCACGACCTTCTCGAATGACCGGGGGATCTAGATTCAGCATACTGATGTCCGACAGTTCTGTCAATAAGATAGATAAAAATGAGCATGTTGATATTAGAGAATTTACCACAAGACTCTTGATTGTTTCTAATAAAGCAAAGTCCTGTTTACTAGAATTTAGATGATGAGCTGATACATTTGTCCATGAGCTGGAATCCAGCTATATTTTGTGCATACTGAGTTGAGTTCCCTCTAGATTATTCAAAACTCTGTTAATTGAGGAAAGCAGTTCCAGAGGTCCAGCAACAATTAACTGAGAATAGCGGATGGTGTATCATCAGCATAGTGCAGGCTAGGGCTGTTGTCGTACATAGCGCAAGATCTGTTTAAAAGCTTAGTGGAGAGCAATTGCCGCTAAGGACATATCAAACAAAAACATTTATCTTCAGATGAACACCAATGAGGTCTTTCACCCAGTCAGAATGGTTATCTGGGTCATGGATTATATGGGCGAAAGTTGTGGGTGATAAAATCATACTATACAGGTTAATTGGTGAGTCACCAATGATATTACAGGAGAGCACTCGGTACACGATTGTCATTAAATTTATGTATTAAAATTAGAAGCATAGTTTTCACTCAAATTTTCAAATAAACAGATGAAGAGTGGTTACGATGCTGGCAGCTAACAAATGGCCAGTTGGCCCAGTTCATTGCCCCGAAAACGCGGCAGCACTGTTTGTTTGTCGATAATTATGTGTTGGTGTTTAAATTTTCTAGGCTCGAATAAGTTGCGCGATATTGCTGCGCAAGCATCTCTGGGTTCATCTAACCTAGTCGCGTAGCGAAACTTTTCTGCGAATGCCAAGCGTGGCCGCCGCACAAATTACGCACTGTGTATGGTAAACCTAAAAGAATTTCTCTTACTATACTAATTTTATGAAATTAATTGATGTATGATTTTCACAAAAGATAAAAAAACGTCCGAACAACCTAAAATTTATCACTTCGTTGATTATGTTTATAAGTGCAAATACCTTCATTAGAAAAAGAGTTGGCGTGTTCGGTGGGTGAAGGTTTTACTTCGTCAAATTTGTCGTCGGGATATTTAGCATTTGGAGAGGTAAGCCAGTTTAAAAATTCTGCTAAATCCGGTGGCAATTCTGCAAAAGTCAAGCATATATTTATAAACTATAGACTTAAATTAATTGACGGGATCGAGATAGTAAACTTTATTACAAACTCATCAAAATTAACAGGCCTCTTGTGAAATCGGGCATCAAAGGAAAAATTTGTTTGCCAATATTTTACAACTTTTAAAAAAATTACGAGACTTCAGTAGTGCCTTATGAGACGGAGTTCTGTTTTCAATAGTAGTATTTTATGCTTGTAGTAATAGTAAAACACAGAATGAGTGCTGCGTGAGTCACGACTATAGAATCTTGGTACTTGAAGTTTTAGGACTTTCTAGTTTCGTGTGTAAAATATTGCGGTGAATTATTAAGAAAGTAGTGAATAATAATGTACTTATAAATTAAAAATTGTTTTTGGCCATTTAAACGACCTGTAAACAGTATAAAGAGGTTATAACATTGAAAAATTGTGAAGCGTATCGGCCTTTTTGTTGATATAAAGCTATTAATCACTTTGTTGGGAATAAGTTACATCTGGCAGGATAATAATCAAACATAATTTAGGAAAGAAATTACAACAAACTGTCTTAACGCTGGCAACGTTAATTTGGTTTATATTGAAAACTGTAACTAACTCGCGCACGTTTTCTGCTGAACTTGGAAATCAATTAAATCCGTCATAAGTCTGACTAGCTGTTGCATTAGAGACGTTGCCTCGAACTCACCACTTATTTCTTGGCGTGCTGAAATAAATTAAGAAGTTCCCTTCAGTATTATTTCATACAAAAAAAATCTCATTAATCTATAACAAATGAGAAAGATTGAACATGGTAAGTTGTTACATGAAAAAAAAAAACAACACAGTGGATGGTGGTACCAAATCCATCATACAAAAAAAAAATAAAAATAAAAAAAGGCTCAGACCTGATCAAAGGTAAAATTTTTGTTTATTTCAAAAATGTTTATGTTTTGCAAATCTAACCTTATCTGCAGAATATATTGTTGTTTTTACAAAGAAATGTTCAGTTAATTTACAAAGGAGATTTTTAATAAGTTGAGTAAAAAGTAGATAAGCATCCAACCATTTATGGTTCTAGTCTTCTGTACGGCTTTTACTGCTTCACGGCATATTTGTTTCATATTAGCTGTTAAGGTCGCAAAATCAAAGTTTTCGATGTCTTTTCCCTAAAATGATATAATCTGGTAAATACTGAGAATTATAATAGGATAGGGACGAAATGAAAACAATTCATATGACTGACTTACATATACATTATACAAACGATTTGATACTTTTTTCAAATGTTTACTATTTAATAATTATAAATAAAAAAAACTAGGAATTTATTAATCAATTGGTAAAAAAAATAAAAGTATATTTTATACGTAATAATATTTGAAAGAAATCTTATTACCTCCTCTGGCATTTTCGCTTGGGTTTGCTCATTTTGTATGTAATTGCCGGGTCTAAAAGAAAACTTCGTTAGATTTCAATAAATTATTGCAAGAAAAAATTAAGTCCGTTTAAAGTATACCAAATAGAAAAATAACCTTGAATCATCGACGCTGCGTAGAATTCTGCGTTTTGTTGTTTTAGGGTACCTCTTAACTTTTGATTTGGTGCGAAAGCGATCACCGAGTTTCCTAAATTTCCTGTTGATCCATTGACCTGATCGCTTAACAAAGTTTTGATTGTCAACAGAGTGCTTGCTTCTCTGTTCGTTGTTGAAGTAATCAACTTTAATGCCGTACTCGTCATCGTATATATCGTTCCAGAATATCAGGTTGCTGTCCGCTGACCTTTTGTTGACGGTCCTATTTCTTTTAGCATCTGAGTCTGCGTGAGTCTTGTTGATATGTTCACTGGCATTCACTTTTGTGTGTTTGGCAATTGTAGCAATTGTTGTGTTTGCGATGGAAGACTTAGAAGATGAATCTAAAATATATAAATTGACGTGCATCACAACTGATTAAAACGAATTAAAGATTTATGAACTACTCCGAACTATCATACTTCGAAATCAGCATGTTACAAGATAAAATTAAGTTATATCACAGTGTATATATATTAAAGTGTATATAATATGTTAAAGAGCAGACAAGATAATTTTATATGTGCGCTTTATCGTATTATATACACTAGTATACAGAAAGTCTAGATAATAGTCTGGACAAAGGATAATATTTTATAAGAATATTTTTTTCCATGCGAAGGCATTTTTCTAGATCTAGCTAGTGAGTGGCCAATGTTTACCACTTTATGACTTACTTGTTTGTTTACCGTTCGTCGAGTGCAAATCTTTTGCATTGGCTGTTATATTTGTAGCAGATGAAGGCATTTCACCAATATTTTCCTTGACCGCTAGTAATGCTCTTGATCTATGACCAATATTATCGATCATGTCTGCGTCGTACATTGGATATGTTATGTCCTTTGTAATGTTCAAGTGATTTGTGGGTGTCAATTTTTGTGAGCTGTTGTACCTGATGTGATTTAAAATTAATGTATATAAAAATATATTAGAGCGTTCCCTTGAAGTAGTTTGACGATAATCTTTTAAACTTGAGCTTTATCTTTTTAATTATCACAATGAACACAGAATTACATTATGTACATACAAATTTAAATAGTAAGGCGGGCTTCCCCAAAATTTCATTCAAGTATGACCTAAGTAAATAAAAAAATATGTCTTTAAGGAACCGACTTTTGCTATCAAATACTGACAGTTCTCTAAACAGATTTAGCAATCTATTTAGCGTCCTGCAAGGCCTTAACAAGACAAACTTAAATTTGAATTATGAATTTAAAAAAAAATTGCTAATGTCAAAATAATTTTACATTACGACGACGAGGTTAAAGAATTAAACTAATTGATAGTTATCAAATTTACTCTTACCCTTGCAACGTAGAACTATTTCCAAATTCACCTGATAACTTTGCTAAGGTCAAAAACCAATCAGATAGAATATGTAAAATATCACCGATTCCATCCAATGTATCATTTCTGCTCGCAATCGTTTCATTTATTACATCCTGTTTAATTTCTTTTATAAAATCTACATCGAAATTTTTCTCCTTCTTGGCAACAACATCTTCATTCTTAACTTGCGGGCTTTTTAGATCTTCCACATTAATAGACTTCAATGAACGTTTTATTCGATATGACGGAAGAATAATTTGGTTTCCTTGTTCATTAATATTATTAGATGCTTTTACCAATTTATCACTTGATACTGTCATGGATTCAGTGCTATTTGAATAACTATTGTCACTTAAATTACTATCAGATATGTTGAAACCGCCCGAAAAATGCTCTGGATTGTAGGATTTCATTTCAAATTTTGTTATGCCACGGTGTAGTGAGACTGAAAATTGTTGTAGAAATAAAAATTACTATTAAATTTATAGCACAGTTTAAAAAAAAACAAACGATTGTGCAGTAACTATATATAACAATAAATATGATATAATAGCTTTAAAAACCCGATGCAGCTTCTGCTATCAGTTCGATGAAGTTATTCTTTTTATAAGATATTTTTATATTACACAGAGTGTCTGGTCAGTCACTACACACATATATAGGGGTACTTTAAAATTGGTAAAATTAAGGGCATAATTTTTGAGCAAATTTTCCAATAAATTAATGAAGTGTAAATATTTAGTGCGGTGCTTGATCGGTAGTACACCCGGTGCAGGCCGTCGACCCTCCGAGCGCCCCCCATCTTCCACCTCATCCCGCTTGACCCGTGTCCGTTAGTACAGACATGCGTTGCGTCATTAATTATTTAATTTTCTATTGTGTTTTCTCGGTAGTAAATTATTTTTAATAATATTTTTATTCTTCATATATGATGTCCACATATAACGTAGTCGAATATTAAAAGTGACCCATCCAGTCATTGTTGTATTTGTACGCTGCGAGGCAATATGCAAAAGACTTGAGACTTGAGAAAGATGTGATGCATGCCAGCACTCGAGCTACATTTTGCTATAACCTACATTCCTTAATTTCTAATTATGAATTAACTACTTACATCACATCCACGAAGAGATAAGTTTGTTATTTTCTATTGGTAACAATAATTATATTTAAATTTTTTATGTAAAAAAGTTGCTAATACTCATTTGCATTTAAATTAATATCTGATATTATAAGTTTTTGGACACGCAAGATACGTATATTTATTAAGTTTAATACAACATATAGTATTATCTAATACTGCTATAGTATTTTATACGATTTTAAAATGAGGCTTGACATACATTATTTTAAGCTGTCTAATATTAACTTAATTTCAGAAACGTCTAAGAATGTAATATATTTTTGAACAATCCAAAATTACAAAATAGTGGTTAGAATATTTCAAACAAAAGCTTAATTTTCGAAAATTTAAATACCTACGCAAATTAGAATTTCTTCGTCTTTTACTTTTAATATTTTCCCCTTTTCCATGCGACATTTGATCATTAGTATATTTTTGTCGAAACATGTCACTTTCAGTGACAAAAGTACTCTTTTCGTGTTGCAGATATTCTTTCTTTCCGGCAAACACTCCGTAGTCGCTATATGCTTGAGCTAATTTAGCATATTTATCACTCAAGTTATTCTCAACGTATTCCGTATCTGTATTTTCATATTTTTCCTTCCCAGGCACCAAATCTTTAGGCAAGTCAAATTTGATATTTTGAAAATTTTGAGGATTTTGGACTGCAGATTGTTTCATTATGTAAGCGAGTTCGTCGGGGTAAAGTTGCATCTGACCCTTCCAGTTTTGATTGTATATTGGAGGTAGATTAAATTTATTGGACGATTGCTTTTCTTTCAATCCATTGGAGCCCTAAAAATTATTTGTGTAAAATATTGTATTTTAAACATTAGACACAATGTATATATTGCAATTTATAAGCAATTTAACGTGACGGTAGAGATTTTTTAATATACTTTTCATTGTAATGTACTAAAAGTATTTAAATCATTATACCTCAGATCTCTTCTCTCTTTCCACTCGTTTGTCCGTTTCGTCATGGGAATCGGTGTAATCAGCTAGCACCTCTTTAAAATCTTCGTAACCGAGACTTTCATCGTCTTCTTCATTTAATTGCAGAAGTTTTCGTTTTTTCAGAACTGACTCAGGTTTAACTTTTGAATGTTTGACTTCGTCGGCTGCATTTGAATTTCTAAAATACGATTTCAAAACAATTAGTATACTTTAATTTCTTAATTTATTCATGTTTATTTTTTTATGACTAATGGTAATAAAAAACGTACATTAACGTAGATATGCTTAATAAAAGGTCATAACGTGGTGTTGTAGAGCGAAAACGATATCCATCGTTATCTCCGCTCTCATCTCTATGTATTTCTTTCTTATCGACTAAGCTCGATTTCGAATCTGAATCCAGATCTTCGGCCTTTATATCTGTAAGCTTTAAAATGTCTTCTGCATCTGCATCTAAATTGACATCTGTGTTTTTAACACTGGAAAACTTGATCATATCTTCTATTGAAGGTTTTGTTGGACTTAATGTATCCTGTTTGCGTAAATCGTAATCAAAGGACGTCGCAATTTCTGGATCCTGCTTAGAATGTTTACACGTATCTCTATCACCAATTAGAACGTCCAAGTTTAAAGGATTCGTTACAACTTTATCAAGATTTTTATCTAATATTTGTCCCAATAGTTCATCTAAACGCTGCGAGTTTCTGTAGAATGGGTGCTTAAGCTGCTTCTCGTGAGATTTGAATAAATTAGGAGAGTGAGAGCATTTGGGGAAGTTGCGCTTTCGCTCAAACGGAGCATACTGAACCATAACTTTCTTCTTCTCGATTATAATCCCAGAAGGCTCTATGTTCAACATATCTTCGTCATTCCTTTTGAGTCTGCGACTACTTTCACTTCTTACGGCAACGAACGGTGGATAGAAAAGATTGAATTTATTTAAATCTACCCTGCCGTCAGGATCTTCAGCTTCTTTCTTTTTTGTTTCATAAAAAGCAGGGTTGCTGACAGACATCAAAGACCTTTTAAATCTCTCCGGCACCGCCATAGCATTAATACCATCACCTGTGTTGTATGTGTTTGAAACGTCTGCCTTGGTTTTTAATTTCTTAATGCGAGCATCAGTTTGAATGAGTCGTTTATAGAAGTCTGCAAAGATTAAATTAATGGCAGTTAAAATAATTACAATTATCATATTAAGTGATTCACATAGACACTTTGTTACCATTATGTTAGCCGCAAATTACTTATTTTAATGTAACTTTAAATCAACCTTACCCCTTAACTTGTCACTACTTTGAACATCGGTCAGTTTCTCCGTGTCCAAGACTCGCGACAGGGCCCCGGATATTTCACTTCCAGATTCTTCAACGTAGTTCTAAACAAAAAGTACACTCACGTTGAAGGCATTTTGAAAAGTACGTAAGTTTATTACGCTTTTTCGTTCGTACAGATTTTGTAGCGTCTCAATTTTTTTTCCTGAGACAAGAGTAGCTGACTTTTATGCCATAATAAGTTCGAGAATAGAATCTTTTTGGGACAGAATAAGCTGTTTTGGACACGTTATTCTGCCATCTATTTATGGAGATACAAATTTTGTTGTTTAATTATTGAATATCTGTTCACAAAGGCGGAATCGGAACCTAGATTACTTATGAATAAAATAACACCTGGACATTTTTAATTGCAATATAGCTGTTATATTTATATTTGACTACTGAATAAGATGGATCTACATGTTAATTGAAATTATGACTAATGTATTTTTTTACCATTTTGTAATTACTATCAAGGACGATAACTACAAAAAAATAAACTTTTGTAATTGTAGTTTACATTACTTTTTTATTGACTTTGGGTGTAAAGTTTAAAATTGACGAATTAATTACAAGGTTTCTATTTTGTTCTTCATTACTAAGGATGAAAATGTACCAAAATGACAAACAACTATGAAACACCTGGAAATTTTAATGCAAACACAGCTTTATAACTGCAGTTATATCCTACTTTTTTATAATTGAACTCTTGTACTGTTGTTTTACTATTAAGAAAAAAATACCAGTTTTGTTATTAGAATACCTTGCAACTACTTTTCGTGCAGTATCATTATAAACACGTAAAGAGTAAACTTACAAAAGTTATTTTACGGAAAATTTGCTGTTGAAGATGAACATGAAGTTTTGCAAAGATAAATTTAACATAGAGAAGGAGGGCAGAAGGTTAGCATGTTTAATAATATGTTTCAGAAATACATTAAAACAATTAAAAAAGTAACTACTTACATGTATACTACTGCTATGCCAATTTTTTAACATACCAAATCACCGCCTCCATAGCCTAGTGGTATAGGCCTTAGCAGGAGGTCGTAGGTTTAAATTCCCCAAAGAGACAACAACATTTTGTTTTTTAGTTGGGTTAGCCCTAACCCAACTAAAAAAATTGCGCCTGAGCATTCAATTACTCTATACGTAAGATGATGAATGCGTGGGATGGGCATGTGAGACTTCGGTCCTGCGCCTGATCACTCTGCGATCGTGTCGGGTATCCATTCCGTCGGGTTATGATACTCACTGCACTATAATGTACTACACTGCACTATAATATCTTCTGCGCAGTTGACTGATTTCTGAAAAAGATTGGCCGTCGTGGACGTAATTCTATTAGGACAGCATTATATATTACATTCACATGACAATTCAACAGTCAACATCTCAAGTGATTTTTTCTTAAGAATAATACGTGACTTGATAAATGTGACATTACGGATGAAGTTTGTGCAGAGGAATTCATAATACTTAAATGTGGTTTAAATTTCACCAAAAAACTATCCTTACAGCTGTGAAGGCTTGTATTACATATATGAATTCAACATACACAAATACCCAAATTGGTAGCAATTATCTGTAGGTTATACATATAGATTACTAACAGACCCCTCCACGGGTTGCCCTGGCTAAGGTATGCGTTAAATTATATTGGAATAAGCTTTTAAATCCAGTGAAATTATTATTTACGAATAAAGATTCGGATAAGTTAAAGCAGGTACAAAAATCCATCGGATTGAGATTTGAATCTGAAGTTAAATTTAAAAACGATTGATGAAAATTTTCGATTTTCTACTCTGCGCATTGTTGAAGTCAGATTTTTGCGGGGTGGAGTTTGACTGAAAATGATTAAAACTGTTAAAAGAAGTATATTTTAAAATAACTACAAAACACGATTTTATAACGCATCGAATTAAAAAGTTGAAAATTTATAATTTTCGTATCTATATCTAGGTTTCTGTTTTATAATAAACAATAAAAATATTGCAACTATAAATTAAGATATTAATTATCCTACCACTCAAGTTGGATCAAACTGGACGCAGTGATCAAAATTTTATTAAAATTGGTTAAGTAGTTCATAGCGGAGTAACAACGTGACGCGTAATTTTTCTATGTTAAGATTATGTATGCCTAAAAGTATGGTAACAGAATTTATATGGCAACAAAATAAAGTGAATCAATGTTAGAACTTATTCTTGTAAGAAAATGACAGATGACATTTTTTTTTAAATACCATTTTATGTACTACACAAAAATTAAATAGCGGCAATGGCGGCGAGAACACTCCACCGTGGAAATTAAAACGGCAAATTATTTAACACTAAAATGCGGGCATAACTCCTGGGAGCCGCTCAGGCCCACCTGGGCACTTTTAAATAACCCACGACATATTTATTGTCAAAGGGTTAATATTGCGGAATGGTCTCTAAAGCGCGCCACTAATGGTCCAACGTTGTTTATTAGGCTTTTTATTCTCAGCAAAGTAAGAAACTAGTAAAGATCCGCGGCTTTTTCGACGTAGAAAATGTTACATTCTCTCTTCCCGTATTTAAAATCATTACTGTAAGTTTTATGGCTTGCACTGTAAGGACGCATCACAAATACAAAATTCACATATATAAGCTACCATAATATTTAGATTCGAAATAGGCTCTAGGCTGTATACAAAATAACTCACGTGCTCTGCGGTATCCTCCCCATTTTTCTGATACAATAATTAATATGTAAATAGTATCACTTAGAAGGTTTTAACTACATCGAATATAAATTAAAATGAATTTGAATTGTTGCAGGATGCCTGGCAGAAATGAAACTTTAAAATAATTTTTGACCAACTTCAAAAGTTTTAAAAATTCCTAATTCGGGTGTTTTTTTATGGAGAAGGAGGCAAACAAGCAGACGGCTCACCCGATGAGAAATGATCGCCGCCGCCCATGGATTTTCGCAACACCAGAGGTACCAGTTACAAGAGCATTGCCGGCCTTTGAGATAAGAGTACGCTCGTTTCTTAAATGATTTTTTTTAATTTTTTTTTCGAGGTTTTATTTACTTAGGTTTTTAAGCGCACAACTACTGCATGCACAACATTAATAAATGTAAATTTGCCTTAAAAACATTTACAGATTAGAGTACAAAAACGTGACTAAATAGCAGTACATGCTAAAATTTAAACTAAAATTAGATTAATAATAACAATAAAAATAAACTAGGAATCGAATTAACAGACTTTTTGTAGATAAGTCAGTAAAGCAAGTCAGAGATCGCGATAATAATGTTTACTAAGCCTTACTATGGGCAAAGATGAATTCAAGACAGAACCCGGCTAAGGAAGTATCCAAAGAACTTTCTTAGAAAACTGTTCTGGAGGCTTCATTTCAAACTGAAGCTTGAAACATGTGTTTGAAACGACAGCATCGATCTGACATTCAATCGAAACGTCACATGCACGCTTGAACGTTGACCCGGAAGTTGGACGATTAAATTGTTGGCGGGAAAACATCGATACGCGCGCGAAAAGCTAGCGTTCTCGTTTAAGGGGGAGTTGCACTTGCCGTGAATACAAGTGAATATATTGCTGTAAATATCATATATAAAGTGATTTATCAATCGGCAGCAAAAAAAAGTAAAGTAAAGTTTTTATTTTGTTTGTCAATAAATTTTTATTTTATTTATAATATACAACTACATAATTTAGTTGTCTTATGGCACAGTTCTACGTGTTTTGGGATTTAGACGAGTCAATGCCGCCTTCTAGATTAATATAGACTATGTTTTGAAGAGGAAAAGATATTCCACATACACGTGTTAATTAACTAAAACTAGAGAGGTACAACCAGAGGTAGTAACTTCCTCTTTTCTCTTTATAATTACTATTTTCAAATGTTAACCACCTGCTTTATCACCAGAAACATTGGTTTAATTGTAGCGGTAGAGCAACAAGTTTTCCTAAACATTAGCCGTCAAACTTCGATTCGTACAGTCACCTTCATAAAAACAGTCGATTAAATGTCAAAGAGACAGATGAATATGGGTAAAAAGATATATATACGAGCCCCAATGCAAAATACTTCGTCTAGTGTGAAATTTTCTCTGTGAGATTTTTTCTAACTTTATTA
>JAOCPS010056937.1:0-27126 GCA_025505425.1 Graphium colonna | reverse complement strand
ACCATGGTGGAGTAGATGGTGTTTTTTGGTTTTTCGCGTAGTGCGTTGAGCAAAAGTAGCAGCAGGTATTAATACGAACGAAGTAAATATGGTAAAGGACGTAAAGAGACGCAAAGTCCCTTCGCCGAGCCAAGGTATCAAGCCGACTGGAAAGAGCTTGGTCGTCAACAATTCGAGAGGCTCAACGTTGAATGATATTACTTTTTTTTCTATTTCATTCCGTTTGTGTAATTCCTATCACTAGGACGAAATAATTGCAGCATCTTGTAAGCTCACACGTACGTTCAAGGAAATGTAATGTTACTTTTTAATTTGACTTTTATAGGTTATTTGTTATTTTTTAGTTTATTAAAAATTTTATATTTATATTTACTTATGGTATAAAAAAAATTAATACTGCGATATTTTGAATAATAAAGCATGTTTTATACACACGATTCGCACCATAATTTTTATTTATGTCAATATATCTGTACTAACGACCCAGTTCGTAATAGTTTCATAGTTGCCATTTTAACCTAGATATATTTCGTAGTCTATTGTATACAACAATCACGTTCTTTACTAAATAGCTTTTATCTAAATATAGGCAAAACAAAATTTTTCTAAAGACGAAAATATAACCTACAACCTTTCAAAATAAGAATCTAACATTAAGGTTACAAAACTTTTCCTAACATAAATAAAAAAAAAATGATGAAAAATGAGTAGGGTTTTAGTCTGTTAATTAAAAACACTGGCACTTAACACAGACGTTACAGGACGCTCCGCAATCCAATTGTTATTTTAGCAATTTCTTCTGTCACAAGCTTTAGGTCCATTTTTCACATATCTAGGTCACAAGAGTAAGTGCGTAGAGCTTTGCTACCAAATTGTTGTATTGCCGCAATTTATTATGCGATGAAAATAACTTTTACTTAAATATAATGTTTAGGATTCTATTGTCGGCAGTAAATGGATGACATTTACTGCCGACGGAACGATGGATCCAGCATCTGATTGGTAAGTTAATATATTGTGAAAGAGAAATGAAAAATGTATTTGAAAACTACGGTTCAAGACCTGCATATTGATATTTCAGTACAATGTAAATAATTCACAGATGCAAAACAGTTTCTATGAATGTGCATGAATATGCACATTCATAGAAGCTATGCAATGAAGCATTTATAGTTAAATTCGTTGCAAGATTTCCGAACACATTGTAAGCAACAGATTCCTCTATTCAATCTGTTTTCGAACCAACTAAGAGTAGAAGTGGTTGCCATGGCCGAAATCGGTCGGAACGATCATCGATCATCATAAATACACAAGCCCAAGCACAAGGCACAAGCCTATAGATTAGTTGGAATGGCTAAGAAGTATTAGTGAAATTTCAAATATTATAACATAATCATACTATGTTTAGATCACTGTTGCCATGTTCCAATGGTATAGGGCTTTGCTGCACAAACTTATAGGCTTAGCTTGAATCCATAGGGAAACAATAACTTAGTTATTTTTACTAGTTGGGTTAATTCATGTAAGAAAAACTATGCACGTAATCACTCTCTTTTCTGGCTATGAAAGTGAACTAATATAAAACAATATCAACACCATTACTCATTATTAGCTGGTACGAAAAGTGTTTTTTTTTCTAATTAATTTTAATTTAATTTTTTTCAGTAACCTTAAAGAGAATCGCAATATGCAGCCATGTGCCAGATTTATTTTCAATATTTTTATGTAAAAAACATATTTTGTAAACATCTCGGCGCAGATACCGAGCTTTGTGTTGAACCAACATCCCATTTCTGTATTGGAAATGTTAGGAACCTAACCGAAGTTCGAAATAATGGACATGGCTTACTACTACACTGGAATCCAAACATACAGATAGATAAACATTGTTAAATTCCTGGTTGTTTAGATGATTTGATAGCAGCTTAGATAAATCATAAGGCTAGGTGATATAGGCTTCAGAGACAAATATTTGCATTACATATTTACATTATGCACCAACATAAAACGTAACATGATCGACCATTTATTGGACTTCAAAAATAAAGAAAAAGAACAATTTTTTTATGGAAAGGAACACAAAAGAGCAGATGATTCACCTGATGGTAAGCGATTTCGTCGCCCATAGACGAACGCAACATCCGGAGAGTTGCTAGAGCGTTGTCAACCTGGGATATCGGATATAATAGGTTTATTGGATTGGATGTGGTCGGGATTAAGGATGTGGAGAGGATAGGAATAGGAAAAGAAAAGGGTAGACATGGTCATCCGGCATCCCCAAAAGTCATGAATACTTTATTTTATGCCGACTTTATAAAGGGCGGTGGTATTTCCCCGGGCGAGCACGACCGTAGAAGTGCAGCAAAAGCTCTGAAAAGTTGTTATGCTCTACCACCACTAAAATTTAAAAGTTACCCATACAAAGTAAGATAAATAAAATTTTACATCTAGAAATAAGACTATTCACAAAAAATCTACCTACTATAAAATATTTTGTGAAAGAAAATGGTCCCCGAGTTACTTTTTGATTATAAGTTAAACTCTGTCCGTTTAGAGTCTAACAATGATGTCTTCTTGCGACCGGTCTTTCTCTTTCCGGATATTTTCCCCATGACGTCCATCTCCTTAGCTTGATAACTTGGACCACGAAAAATACATCAACGACGCAGTAGGCCTTGTAGAAGATGCTGAGATAAGATGCATACTTTTTATATCAATTGGAGAACGCGCTTAATCGTGAGGAATGGAAATAGATAAGCGAGACCTTTGCCTTGTGTAACAAAATGGGCTAGTAATAAAAATTAATATCTTTGTGAATGACATTAACACCGATATAATGATTGCGTTTATTATGTACAAGTAACAAGTGTAAAAAAAATGTGCGTTATAAGTGTTATTATTTATCTAAGTGAAGTTTTATGTTAAAAGCTTACCTGAGCTTCAAGAAAAAAAGTTTTCTATTTACTTCTGTGTAATTACTCCGTACTTTGGCATGTTATACATAACTGTTATATAAAAAATACTTTGTGAAAGCGAAAGTTATTTTTGTTGTTTGAATAAAAAACATTTTTAAAGACACTTTCCCGCTGAGCTAAAATTTTGGTCACCTGGCCACCTTCAATAGTTTAAGACATGATTTTCAGGGATTATATATGAAGAATAAAAATATTATTGAAATAATTTCTGATTTACCACTGAGTACACATAATCTAGTTATGAAATTAATTACGTAATTTGTGTTTATCCGAGCGGAAACGACGCCGCCAGAATGAGACGGAGACAGAAAGCGACAGCCTCGCGAGTAACCAGCTGGTCGCAGCCGCCACACTTCATTTATATATTGGACACCTGTAATTATGATGGCAATCGAGTACCGAATGCTCTCCTTTAATATCGCTGGTGATTCACCAGTTATCCTGTATACATAGCTCAGCCAAGTGGAAGTTTTTGGCAGAGAGACCAAATAGCCAAAGGTAACATCTTTTCACAGCTTTTGCTGCACTTCTACAGCCGTGCTCGCCCGGGGAAGTACCACCGCCCTTTATAAAGTCGGCGTAAAATAAAGTATGCATGATTTATGGTGATGCCGGATGGCCATGTGTACCCTTTTCTCCAAATCCTTAATCCCGACCCAATCCTGTCCAATAAACCTATTCTATCCAATATCGTAGGTTGACAACGCACTCGCAACTCTCCGAATGTTGCAAGGGTCTGTGGGCGACGGGGTTACCATCAGGTGAACCGTCTGCTTGTTTGTCTTCTTTACCATAAAAAAAGGACAATAGAAAGAGAAACCAGTGGATGATATGAGTGGTATCATGGATCATCGCCTGTTGCATCTGATCCTGAAGCGGCCTGTTGCGGAAATTTAGCCTCCTCAGTTCCTCCTCTGAAAGGTCGATTAGCTGATATGACTAGAGGGATAATTTTGGTCGACATTCGGTCACATCGGTTACCATCAGTCAGATTCAAATGGTTTCTTTTCTTTTCTCTTGCAGTTTTCACGAGCTTCTAGTTGTATGGGATCATGATGTTCACCAAAAATAACTTTCACAGTGCCTATTCCATCAGCGCCATATCAGGCTTGTGTAGCCAGAATCGTCCTGCGTTTATTCCTTTCGGTTTTAGTTTTTATACTTTCCAAAATATCGTATTTCAGAGCGAGCTTAAGATAGAAAATTCTGGCTAGTAGGTTATGTCTGTGTCTGTCTCTTTAGTCAGTGTTAGAAAATGCCGATTAATCAGAGATGACATGCCGTCTTGTTAATTTCTTTAGTATTTAAATTGGGCGTGGCCGAACGATCAGAAATGCCGAATCATTGCATTGGCGAATCGATATAGCTTTAGCATCACGATTCTTTTGCGAGATGTGTTGATTATCACAGTTGTAGATTGGATATGAAATGTTAACTATTTATTTAACATGTTTTTTGTACAGAATTTATTTAATAAATATAAATAAAATAGTTTTTTATTTGTATTTGACATCTTTTTTACATACACATATGCACGGTGATCTTGTTAGGAGGTACAAAATATTTGGTTAACGTATTAAAAGTTTTGGTTATCTTCGAATTATTAGTTATAAATAATAAAAGTCGTATTTATTTCAACTGCATGCAATGCATTTATATAAAAAAAAAAATATGAAAGTAGTACATTGCGATGGGGAAAAAATCTTTTTAAGTGTGTGTGTTAGTAGTCAATGCAGATTTACATCTTTTTGATCGACATTTTTTCCGATTTCGTCATTAGGTATTGTGGCAGCTATAATTGCGCCGCCAGAATGCAATATAATTTGATCTAAAAAAAAAATTTTTTTTAGGATATATACATGCACCTAATTTCAATTAAATTAATCTAATAGTTTCGGAAAAAAAAATACTGTGTTCGACGGACTGGCAGACATAGGAGTGGTCCTATAGCGGTTTCGGTTTTTCCTTTTGAGGTGAGGGGCCCTAAATAGATCAAACTAACAAACAATAAACCCCTTTTTTAAATCATATTGTAAATAGATATTATTAACGTGTTTAAGTATTACGTAAGATTTATTCTGTAAATTATAATTGAATTTTGAAAATAAGTGTGGACGGAAAGGTAACGTTTAGTATAAGATTTATAGTTTGAAATAGACAAAACGACTTATCACTTGATGTTATCATTTCCGGTCTTTTCGCTATCACAGATTGAAGAACTCTTTGATTTTTAGTTCCAGCATCATATTTTCTCTAGTATATCTATTTTTTTAAGCTGAAACAAATAGTACAAATAGTTTTGTATAGATAATTTCCATGGAAAAGATCTCATTTCTGTTTATTTTTATAAAAATATGTGTTTAAAGTTGATTGAGGATGTCCTTTTTCTTGCATGCCTTTTTAATAAGAAATCGCTTGTTAAATTGTATGTTTATGTGTTATTTCTTTTTTTTATTACTTTACTGTATTTACTAATATTATTTTTAACATTATTATTTAATTTCTTTTATTTTGCAGAAAGGCAGACAAACGAGCTCACGATTCACCTGGTGGTAAACGACTCCGTAGCACGTAGACCAACACAACATCCAAAGAATCGTGATTGAATTGTGAACCTGAAAAAATAGATAGAATAGGTTCCAATGAACCTCTTATCCAATGATAAAATGGGGTTGGGATTAAGGACACTCCTTTTGCTTCCAAAGAGGGAAATGGAAAGGGTAGGACTGACTGTCCGAAAACCGCAAAAGTTATGCATACTTTATTTTATGCCGACTTTGTAAAGGGCGGTGGTACTTCCGCGGGCGAGCACGTCCGTAGAAGTCCCGCAAAAGCTATGAAAAGATGTCTTTGCCACCTCCATCAATAATAATCTATAATAAATATTATATAAAAATACCAACTTTCTGCCCTATTCCTGTTTGTGAATTTTACATGTGCGTTTACATAATACCTTAATTCGCGAAACAGAAAACTATATTATAGTAATTTTATGAAGGGAACCCTAAAATATTGTAATTTTTTTCTAAATAAATACAAAAGAATTACATTCATAGCGTAGAGAAAGCGGGCATGCTTTCGAAAAACTATTTATTCAAAGAATTTTGATAACATTAGTTTTTAAAATTTTCCAACTTCACATTTTTCACAAAAGTGAAGTTAGTTGATTTGCGAATTAAGGTATCGATGTGTAAAATTTCTGGCTCCTCCGTTGCTCAAATTTCGTAAAAAGACTTTGAAAGTTTTTGCTTCACGTGTTAACATTATGATAACGCCGGACTAACACAACGTCAAAACGCAAAACGTGAACTACCTTTTACGGCGTATTCCTAATTCTCATAAATGTGAAACAGTAATCGTGGATTCAATATTGTTCCCGTAATGGCGGCGTAATTTTACTTAAGGACTTAATCGTGACTTGTGAGGAACGGGATTGGAGGCCGGCTAAGGCAAATAGCGGGAAAGCCGCCAAGAGGGCAGTAAAAGTCTAGATTTACCACCAATATAGCACGTTAAATCCACCTAGACTTTCGCGTAATTGCCGCCAATTGACAAATGCACGCTCAGGGGCCGATGAAGGAAAATTCTCATTGTAAGATATTACTTTTCCTCATTTCATTCCGTTTTGTAATTCCTATCACTAGGATAAAATAATTGTAGCATCTTGAAAACTCACACTTACCGTCAAGGAAAAATAACATTACTTCTTAATTTGACTTTTATAGATTATTTGTTATTTTTTAGTTTATTAAAAAGAATTTTATATTTTTTCTTATTTATAGAATAAAAAATAAATTAATATTTTATATACTGAAATATTTTAAATAATAAAGCGTGTTTTATACACACGATTCATATCATATTTTTTATTTATGTCAATATCTCTGCACTAACAACCCAGTTTGTAACAGTTACATAGTTTCCATTTTAACCTAGATATATTTCGTGGTCTATAAATACTACAACAATCACTTTCTTAATTAAATAGCTTTTATCTAAATTTAGACAAAACCAAATTTTCTAGAGACCAAAATAGGTTATATTTTACTATCTTTCAAATTAAGAATCTCAACGTTAAGATACAAAAGGTTTCCTAACAGCAAAATTACCATATCTACTAAGTTCCGAGCACAGTGTAAAAAAATGAGATTCTGAGTCTGGTAATTAAAAACACTGGCAGTCGACACAGACGTTACAAGACGCTTCGCAATTCAATTGTTATATCAACTATTTCTCCTGCCACAAGCTCTCCGTCCATTTTTAAGACATCTAGGGCACAAGAGCAATTGCCGAGAGCTTTGCTAGCAAAGTGTTTTATTGCAACAATTTATTTTGCGATATAATGAACTTTTACTTGAAGACAATGTTAAGGATTCTATTCTCAAAATCAACGAATGCAACATCTTATTGGTAACAAAAAAAAAAAATTACAGATGCAAAGAAATTAAATTTTGAAACAATTGTATGCAAAAATACTATTTCAGTATAATGTAGAAAATGCACACTTGAAAAATAGTTTGGCCGCATTTATCGCTAAATTCGTTCCAAGATTCCTAAACACATTATAAGCAACAGATTCCTGGATTCAGTCTCCATTTGCGAACCACACCTGAGACCTCAGTACAAAGTACACAAGTTAACGCATTTCGGTGGATTCTGTTATATGAGAAAACATACAAATCGTCCCATTTCAAAGGGATCAATGGTGTGGGGATTAAAACGATTTGGTCTATGCCTATTCTTGCGTGCTATGTTACTAGTTCAATCCCATTTAAATTCAAATATTTGCTCTGTGTAAAAGTATATTTTGTATAGTGTTTTTTTTTATTTACGTTAAATGCTTTTCAGAATCATAGTCCAAATTAAATCAGCTTTTTTTGTCGAGAAATATTGAGAAATGGTCAGACTTGGTATTGAGTGATAGAGCCCATGTAGACCTATAATATGGAGAAGAAGGTCGCAGAGATAGGAGAAAATATGGAATGGAGGCATATAAGGAATTTTTAATAGTAAAGAATAGAGAAAAGATAGGTATCCTAAAAGGCATTTTTTATTTTATCCTTATTTATTAGAACTTTGGGTGTGTCCGATCTACCCCGGAAGACATTCAAAGAGAAATACATGTGACGTTAACGAGAGGGTTGACTTGGTTGAAGGTTCGAATCCCGCCATTCGTCTGTTGTCTTGAACCATATCCTAGCACAAGCCTAGAATTTAGTTGGAATAGTTAAGAAATATTGGTAAAATTACAAATTATTTCCAAATATTTCAAAGAAATTATACTATGCTCATATATGTTGATTGCAATTACAACACTATTGCCATGTTTTGAATTGCCAACAGTACAGGGCTTCGCTTCACAAGCTGATAGGCTTAGCTTAATCTCTAGGAAAACAATAACTGAGTTGTTATTCCTAGTAGGGTTAATTCAGTATGGGCTAATCAATCGATTGTCTGAAAAGTAGGAGAAACCATGCTTAGCATGAGCACTTAATCACTTTCTTTTCTGGCTACGAAGGTGAACATATTTAAAACAATATCAAAACCATAACTCATTATTAACTGATTACTGAAAGTATTTCCCAAAAAATAAAAGGTTTTATATAATTTTTTCCGTAACCATAACGATAATGTATTTCTAAGTAATGTATTTTCAATATCGCGATGTAAAAACAAAATTTATAAACATGCCAGCACGTTTACAAAATATGTTTTTACATCGTTTTGTGTTAAACCAACATCCCATTTTTATATTGGAAATGTTACGAACCTAACCGAAGGTCGAAATAATGACTTCTCTGCGTAATTTGCACAAAGCTTTCAGCTCCTGGAACGGCTTACTGCTACACTGGAAATTCATATATACAGATAGATAAACATTGTTAAATTCTTGGTTGATTCGATGGCATAAATAAATTATAAGGCTAGATGATATAGGCTTCAGAGAAACTGATATGAAAAAATAATTTATTTAATAATATATTTGTTTTTTTATACATATTTACATTATACACCAACATAAAACGTAACGTAATCCACAGTTTATTGGGTGTCAAAAATGAATAAAAGGAACAAAAATCTAGCGACATGAATAAATTATAAAAAATTTGTAAAACGAAACTGTCTCCGAATTACTTTTTGCTTTCTAGTTTCAACTCTGTCCGTTCATAGTCTAGCAATGATTACTTTCTGCGACCGTTCTTTCTCTTTCCGGCTATTTTCCTCATGATTCCCATTTCCTTAGCTTGATAACGTGGAACACGAAAAACACACGTCAACGATGTGGCAGGCCATGTAGAATATGGTGAGATTAGACTGATATTCTCTGTATCAAATGGAGAACGCGCTTAATTGTGACGACTGTAAAGAGATAAGGGAGGCCCTTTAGGACAAAATGAAATAGTTATGAAAATTAACAATTCTGTAAATAAAATTAACACCAAAATATCCATTGCGATTTTTACGTATAAACAATTAATTCATTTTAAAAGTTATTAATAATTTTGTTTTGATTATAATGCGTTATAAGTGCTATTATTTATTAAGTGAGGTTTCAGGTTAAAAGCTTAGGTATTCAAGAAAAAAAACTTTTCTTTTAAGTTCTACGTAATTATTCCGTACTTTGGAATATTATTTATAGGAGTTATATTAAAAATAATTTGAAATAATAATGTGAAAGCGTTAGTTATTTTTAGTATTTTATTCAATTTTTTTAAAGACACATTCTTTATTATTTACTGTACACAAAATAGATACATAAAAACAGATAAATATAAAATAAATTTACAAAGGCGAGCTTAACCCTAGAAAGAGTTCTCTCCTAGCAGACCTTGAACAGACGTCAAAAATAAATTATTTGGTGTTGGTGTATAAATTTGTGTTCTAAAACTAAAATCTACAGATAACTAAATATAACGAAAATAGAAGTGAATATAAACCATATATAAAAATATTTGACTAAATAAATACGTGAATTGATACATAACATATTTACCAATGATATTTAATTATTTGAAAGATTCAAATAATGTTCTTTTACTCTCGTACGGAAACTTGATAGCGATAAGCTAGAGCGAATGTTATGTGGAAGTGTGTTCGATAGTTTAATTGCCTTATAGTAAAAGATTTACCATACCGAATAGACAAATGAACAGGGATTTTGACGAGAAGTGATTTATTAGTTCCATATCCTGTTCCACGCGGCACAAGGTACTTGAAACGTTCTCAAAGATAATAAGGAGCAAGAGGATTAAATAGTAGGAGGTAAAGGAAAGGAAGGATGAGAAAATCTCGACGTTTACGGATGGAAAGTGATTTAAGTCGTCAACTATACTCAGAAATGTGATCGTACTTTCGTTGTCCAAATATGAAACGTATGAAAAAGTTCTGGAAACGTTCTAATTTGTTCAGTAGTTCCTCCGTAGCATCAAGAAAACAGATATCGGCGTAATCGATGTGACGTAGAAGTGAGTGAGCTTAAGTAATTTTTGTTTTTGTCGGAAAAAAACTGGAGACGTTTCAGTGATTGAGAGGAGCAATTTACTTTTTACTTATATCATTAATATGAAGTCCCAGGGTAACTGATTATTAAAAACCACTCGCAAGTTTTTTAACAGTTTTGGAGTATGGTATGACAACATTTTCATAAATAACAGCTGGAAGCTCAGAATTCTTCAATAATTTCATATAATACGAGCTGCCGATTATCAGGATTTGTGATTTACCGGGATTCACAAGAAGTCAAAAGGATTTTGCCCACTTACTTACGTTATGTAAATCATCATGCATTTTCCCAATAGCTTGTTCCGTATCTTCAATTTTAAAATAGCGGTAAACTAGTAAATCATCTACATAAAAATGGTAGTGGAAAGAAAGAGCGCTTACTAAGGAATTTATAAAAATAGAAAATAGAAGAGTTGAGAGAACACATCCCTGAGGAACGCCAACTGTGAGATCACACCATTTCGGAAAATTATTCTCATAACGCACAAATTGCAAGCGTTTATTAAGATAGGAGTTAAACAACGAAATAACTGAATGTGAGACGTTTAAAGATGAAAATATATTAAGAAGTATATTGTGATTAACTGAACTGAAAGCACTGCTAAAATCTAGTAAAGCGAAAAACGTAAGACTTTTATTTTCCATAGCCCAGCGTATGTCATCTTAACTAAAGCACTGACTGTCCCTGGATGTCCAGCTCGAAAACCCGATTGGTAAACGTTTAACAGGCCGTGAGTGAAAAGAATAATTATTTTTGTACTATGCTCTCCAAGACTTTAGATAGCATGGGAAGGATAGAGATTACATCCAAAATTGACTTAAATAGGTAGGGTGTCATTTTTTTGGAAGAGGAATAACGAAAGCTTTTTTTCAAAAGATCAGAAAGGAGGAAGAATTATGAGAGTTATTTATAAGATGAGTAAGGATAGGAGTAAGTTCATCTATAATAGGTTTAATCATTTGGAGACAAATACCATCATAGCCGATTGCTTTAGAAGACATAGCGACAATAGTTTTTTTATGTCATCCTGACTGACTTCGGAAAAAAAGAACGGGAAGCTAGGTGGTTTGGAAGTATCAGAGAGAAAATTTAAAGTAGCAGATTTAACAGATTCGGTAAGGGTGACAGAAAAGTGGTAGTTAAAGTTATTTAAGTCAAAAGAAGTGTTGTCCTCCTTGGATGTCTAAGACACTTCCACATTTGTGGAGTGGATAAGGTCTCAACTGCGTGATGTAGATGCTTTCATTTCGTGTCACGACACATTTTACTACAGCGATTACGTAATGTTTTAAATAAAACTAAGTTATTTTCACTGGGGATTTTTTTAAACAAACATTGTATCTTTTACACATTATTTTTTTTAAAGATGGAGTCATCCACAGTGCCGGTATTTTATTTTTATTCGCTTAATAGGTGAATGAACGTTATAAAGGTAGAGAATAATTTCGTTAAAACGCGAGACCTTATAATCTAAATTTAAAGGTTCACTAAAAGAAGACCAGTTGATATTCTTTAAATCCTTTTTCAAATTATCCTAGTTAATGGCTTTAACATTTATAAGGCACATGTATTTTGGTCTCCGGTGGGCTTTTGAACTTGAGAGGAAAGGAAAATAAGGTAAAGGAGAAGGAAGCAGGAAGTTGACCATTTGAATAGACTAGATCAATATTGGAAACAATGATAAGATCAAGAAGAGAGGGTGTGAATTAGGAGAGTGGTGAGTAGCGGAAAGAGGAAGAATGTTAAAATTAAAAGACGAGACCAGATCAAGTAGTTTTTCACTGCGTGTGTCATTTTTTATAAGTAGGTATTAAAATCATCAGGATAATGGTGTGATCATAGAGCGGGGTTAAAATTGCTAACTTATTTTTCTACGAGGAAAAGTAATCTATGTTACGCAAAGATGAATAATAGACACCTAGCAAAATCCTTGAGTGATTAACTGTTACTTCAATAAATAAATGGTCTGCAAAATTTGAATAAATACTTGATGACTGGTCCACAAGTTTGTAAGTTAGATTCTCCCGAAGATAAATAGCAACTTCCTGCTACTCCTGAAGTCCTCCCTGAACCTCCCTGAAGTCTTTGCCAATCCTGTGTCCTGTTATTACGTATAAGTTGGAAACCGGGAAAATGATACCGAATGGAGGGAAGAGTAGGTTTTAAAAGAAATTCCGAAATAAGTATGGCATTTATTACATTTGAGTCGAAGGAAGTCAATAGGTCTGAATAATGTGCGGGGATGCTTTGAGCATTTATATGAACTATATTAAAATTCTTAATATAATTGCAGAATTCAATTGCTAGTCAATCACGTAAATGTGTTGCAGCATCACTATAGGCACTGACAAAGCTCTCATCCGATGTACTAGAGGAACAAGAGAAAAAGTCATCATCGGGAACAAAAAAAGACATATTAAATATATATACTATTTAAACTAAAATAAAAAAATAGATATTTATATAATTGTTTAATTAAATTATCAAATCAGTTACCAATAATAACACAATTAAATAACTATTGCAGGATTATTAGCTATGTAATACTTCAAATCATACATTGCTTATCTACCTGCCTGGCAGAGTTATTATATGAAAACATAACACATTTTGACTACAATAATATTAAAACCACAAAGAAAATAAACAATTCACCAGGAAGAAAAAAAACCTAAAGTTATATTACATTTAAATAAAGTATTAAAATAACCCCTATGAACCATATAAACAAAACATGAGATTAAATACTTTTATCAACATATTATAATAAATATAAAAAAAAATATACCAAAGGCCAAAAACAGAGATGCCAGTGCATAAGAATATTTATTATGGCTATCTGTCGGAAGTCATCATTCGCGATCCACCACTACTTGCGTCACTACGGTTGCAGTATCCTTATTTTTATCTTCTGAAATACCATGGATTACTAGAGTTTTTCGCTGTCTTCGCATCTCTCAGTTGTCTGTCAGCTGTGCAAAAAAACTAACTTGATCTTGAAGATTCCGAAGGGCAGTCATAATAAATTGCCTAAATGGTGCAAATTCCAATGTAAAATTAGCAGTGTTGGGAGTTTATCCCTGAATTTCGCTCTGCTAAACATCTGTAATGGTGTGATAGACTCTTGTTTCGTCTCCATCTTGAGTTATAATTTGTGACAGTGTTATAAGTAAAGGTGACTTTTGCAAGGATATAGGCTTCAAATAGTAAGGAAATCACTTCTAGGCATGTATTGTGACTAGTACATTACTTTAATATTAAAATGAAATACTAATATACATTTTTCAAATTAAAAAAAACGTAAAAAACTGAGAGGCTTATACAAAAACGATGTGTGAAGTTCACCTACCCTCAAGTTAATTTGAATTTTTCCGAATTTTTTATGTATTTAATTAAATTTTATCGTCTGGCTCGGTGTTCACCTAGTAAGTCACCTTCAATACTTTAAAACGTGATATTTGGGGTTATATATGAAGAATAAAAAAATATTAAAAATAAATATTGATTTTCCACTCAGTTAATATAATCTAAAGAAAAAAAATAATTACGTAATTTATGTTTATCTGTACGGACACGACGTGGCCGGAGTAAAACGGAAGGTGAGAGGGGGAGGGGGTCGATGGCCTCGCACGGAACCAGCTGATCGCCACACTTCATTTATTTATTAGTAAAATTGGGCTAAAACTATGCCCGTAATTTCATTACATATAAAGTGCCGAAAGCTCAAATAAAGAGAAAGCCGATCTATTGTGCGTTTTTTGCATCAAACTCGACTTTGGACGATGAAGGGAACACACCACCAACCATCCAGCGGTGTGAACACTTGTTGTCAGAAATACGCTTCCATCTGTGCTGTGAGTAAAACGCTTTTCTCTCTTGATGTCCATAAGTCGAGTGGCCCAGATGGAATTCCTGCTATTATGCTGAGGACGTGCATTCCTCAGTTGGCATCAGTTTTAACGCGTCTATTTCGGCACTACTCTTGAGGCGTGGTTTCGTTTTCTTGGAAAACGGCTTTAGTGCACCCGATCCCAAAAAAAGGTGACCTCTCGGATCCGTCCAACTACAGGCCGATTGTCATTAGCTTCTTGTTCTCTAAAGTAATGGAGTCTATTATTAACAGCCAACTTCTGAAATATCTTGAAGGTCACCAGCATATCAATGACCGACAATATGTTTTCGTAAAAGTGGTGATCGAACCAAGGCCTTCGATCAGGTATGGCTCAAAGTGCTCCTTTCCAAGATCACATCTTACGGACTACCTGAGAAATTGTGCGAAAAGATAACCAGCTTTCTTGCAGATCGGAGCATCAAGGTCGTTGTCGACGGTGCATGCTAGGACGCCAGGTCTGTGAACGTCGTTGTCCCACAAGGCTGCGTGCTATCCCCTACACTGATTTTTACAGTACCGCGTCCACGAGTGCCAAGACGAACTTGTATCTAAAATCGAGACTTTGCTTGGCAAAATCTTGGATTGGGGTCGACTAAATTTAGACCAGTTAACCCCACAGAAGACACAAGATTACGCGTTCACCACTAAAAAGAAACCCTTTGTCGTATTTCCTTTTTTTTTTCAAAACATTCCCCTGGTTGCCATAGCGCCGATCGGAATTCTTAGCGTTAACACATCGAGCGACGTACAGTTCCGTGGCTTCTTTGAAGTAAGCTAAATTGACTTCTAAAAAGCTAAGCTAAGCAGAGCGAGGCAGTATTTTCAGCTGTTACATCGCCTGAAGTTATACAAAGCGCAATACCACCTCGATGGTTATTTTCGTGCGTTGTGCGTGCGTGCACAGTGCGTTTTCGTCGTCATTTTCTGCCACGCACGGCACCCCTGGTTTTACAACCAATTTTCGCAAGCGGTATTTTTGGACCAATAATCACGACATCCAAAGAACTGTGAATATGTTGTGAACCTAGAAAAATAGATAAAATAATTCCAATGAACAGGACGATCCAATCATAGGATGGGGTTAGGGTTAAGAATTTCAAGGGGAAAGTAGTGGGAAATGGAAAGGGTAGGAATGGCAATCCATAAACCACAAAAGTCATGTATAAAGTATATTTTACGCCGACTTTGTAAAGGGCTTTGATACTTCCGAAAGCTGTAAAAAGATATATTTGCCACCTCAATCAATAATAATCAATAATAAATATTATATAAAAATATTAACTTTCTGTACTTCTCCGGTGTGTAAATTTTACATGTCGATACCTTAATTCGCATAATAGCTAACTCCATTTCAGAAATTTTATCAAGGGAACCACAAAACATTGTTATAATTTTCAAAATAAATCCAAAAAGAATTAAATTATTTGAGAAAAGAAAGCGGACATGTTTTCAAAAATCTATTTATACAAAAAAATTTGATAACATAAATATTTAAATTTTGCCAAATCATGTCTTTGCCAACTTCACGTTTTTGACAAAAGTGGAGTTAGCTGATTTGCGAATTAAAGTATCGATGTGAAAAAGTTCTGGCTCCTCCGTTGCTCAAATTTCGTAAAAAGATTTTGAAAGCTTTTGCTTCACGTGTTAACATTATGATAACGCCGGACTAACTAATACAACGTCAAAACGCAAAACGTGACCAACCTTTTACGGCGTATTCTTAATTCTCATAAGTGTGAAACATTATTCCTGGTTTCTATATTGTTCCCGTAATGGCGGCGTAATTTCACTTAAGGACTTAATCGTGACAAGTGGAGAACGGTATTGGAGGCCGGATAAGGCAAATAGCGTGAAATCCGCCAAAAGGGCAGTAAAAACCTAGATTTACCACCAATATAGCGCGTTAAATCTAAGTAACTAAGACATGCGCGTTATTGCCGCCAATTGACTGAATATGGTAGGGGAAATTTTGTCATTTTATGATATTACTTTTTTCTCATCATTATTACCACTAGATTTTTTTTCATCTCATTTCATTCCGTTATTGTAATTTTTACCACTAGGACGAAATTATTGCAGCATCATGCGATCAATTAGTTTATTAAAAATTTTAGTTTATTCAAAAGAATTTTATATTTTTTCTTGATTAAAGATTAAAAATAATAATACTCCGACATTTTAAATAATAAAGCATGTTTTGTGCACACGATTCGCACCATTTTTCTTATTGTATGTCAATATATCCGCACTAACAACCCAATTCGTAATAGATTCATAATTGTCATTTTAGTCATGATATATTTCGTGGTCTATAAATATTACAAAAATCATGTTATTTACCAAATAGCTATTTATCTAAATGTTTGCAAAACAAAAATTTTTACGTAATTTTCTACGTGCGAAAATATAACCTACTATCTTTCAAATTAAGAATTTCAACATTAAGGTTACAAAAGAATTATTAACAGCAGAAACAAGCATATCTACAGAGTTTCGACCACAATGCGAAGAAAAATGAGATTTTTAGTCGGATAATTAAACACCGGCTCCAGACGTAGACGTTACAAGACGCTTTGCAATTCAATTGTTATTGCAACAATGTCTCCTGCCACAAGCTCTCGTTCAGTTTTTAACGCATCGCTGTGAGCTTTGCTAGCAAAGTGTTGTATTGCAACAATTTATTTTGCGATGAAAAGAACCTTTACTTGAATATAATGTTAAGGATCCTATTGTTGGTAGTAAACGGGTGACATATCGATGGATGGATGCCGCATCTTGTTGGTAGCTTAAACTGTTGTCAAATAGAAAAGGAAATAAAACTTTGAAGCAACTGCACGAGACTTGCAAATTAATATTTCAGTATAATGTAAAAAATGCACACACACAGCGGTTATCGTTATGTCTATTATTTCGTGCTACGTTACCAGTTCAATCCTACTAAAGTTCAAATTTTTGCTTTTTATCAAAGTGTGTTTCGTGTAGTGGTTTTGAGTTTATCTCAATTTTTTTCAGAATCATCATAATCAAATCAGTTATCTTTATTGTTTAAATCAGGAAACGAATAGGCAGGCCTTTTGGTATTGAGTTAAAATGCCCATGGATAACTACAGTATGGAGAAATCGCTTGCAAAGATATAAAAGAATCGGATCGACTTTATGGTTGGAAATTTCGAATTGTCGATCAGGCGCCGCGCCTTGTCCCCACACTTCAATGTTTATTGGAAAGGTTGGTCGAAAATTATGGCCCTTATTTTGTTACATAAATATGATGGCAATTGAGTGCAGAATGCTCTCTTTTAATATCGTTGGTGAATCACTAATCATTCTGTATATCTTTGTTTCACAAAAGGTTTAAATTTTGTAGTGTAACAATAACTGTGTCGTTTATTCCTAGTCGTTAAGAAAGAACTGGCTTGTCTACCAATTGTCTGAAAAGAAAGTAATAAAAGTCTTGTTTCACATAACCACCAAATCACTTGATAATTTTTGTAGCATTGTTTGTTAAGTTATTTAGAACAATATTTTCAAGGTGGTAGAATGTAACATCTTTTCTATGTGCGATGGGATCGCTTACCATTAGTTGAAACGTCTGCTCGTTTGTCTTCCCTTCCTTAAAAAAATAAAATAAATGAACAACAGAACTCAATATTAACTTGTTATTAAAAAAAATGTTTAAATATATTTTTGCCTAACCGTGTGCAAAGTCGCAACATGAAGGCATGTATTTTTTGCTTTTAATATCGTGACGTAAAAAACATATTTTGTAAACATTTCGCACTAGATACCGAATTTTGTGTTGAACCAACAACCAATTTCTATTTTGGAAATGTTAGGAACCCCATAGAAGCTCTAAATAATGACTTGTTTGCGTAATTTGCACAAAGCTTTTAGCTCCTGGCTAGGCTGCAGCTTACTTCTGCATTGAAAATTCAAATACACTGACAGATATGCATTGTTAAAGCAAAGCTTGGGTTATTCAATAGCGTAAATTAATTAAAGTATTATGGGTGATATTATTAGGCTTCAGAGACGCTGTGATGAGAAAATAAAATCAGCAGTTACGTTATATAAACAGCTTAGTTCCAGCGAAATAAAATTAAAATGTGTAAAAAATAACATATACAAAGTCATTAGAACAGTAAATTGAATAATTAAACCTGGAGTCGATTAAAAAAACTCAAACTACTCCAATCGCTTACCGATTCCATTGCCCGTGACCAGCATCTGTAAATCTATTAAACAATAGCGTATATTTAAAAATACAATGTTTACTACTGAGTCTCTACTACTGCTGTGTATTAACAATAAGGCCAGTACTCTCGCCAAGATAAATGATTTTTTTATAAGTTGTTAATTTAGGAGCCGTTGTAGATCAGTGTACGATTTTAATGAAGTTCGAATCCCGGTGCATGAACCACAGAAAAGGCAAAGAAAAAATCTTGAGGAAACCTGAATATCTAAGAAATAATGTGTCTTAGATATTTTAAGTGTGCCAATACACACTTGGCTGCATGCTATTCCCTCCATCCAAAGGAGGACTTTGTCCAGTATGACAACTTAAAAATGGGCTGTTACCTTTTTACTTCAAGTATTGCTAATATATAAAAAGTTTCAAAGTACGCACTACTTTCGAACTTTGAATGTAACTATTTTTTTAATACAATTAAAAAAACCGCATATAACAAAAAAAAAATCAGTTTACATAAAGTTCCTGGCCATTAAGGCATCTGTAATTTAAATCGGATTTGCAGATTCGATATTTGAATTTTTCACGGTCCATTTAACGTCAGATTGACACCCGGTGCCACTTATTCCATGCTCACAATTACTCATCCACGTGGCTTCCATTTTCGGGGCTTTCCAGCTTCGTTCATTCAATTAGGTAAGGTCTAATAGTGTGCCTTCAATACGCCAAATTGAATGATTGTACCATTGAGAACGTCTTCGATTTTAATTTACTGATATATTATTATATAACATATATAACACAGTATATTTACTGTGTTTGTTATAGACTTCTTATTTTACATATAAATATATATATATATATATTTCTCAGTTGTTTTTGGTGTCCATAGGCAACAAAATAGTTTGCAGTGATTAAGTGCAGGAAATGTGATTCGGATAATGACGGTTGGTCCTAATACAATTGATGGAAAAACAGAAATATGTAAGTCATTATAAGTATATTTGGGGGATTGGGGAACTGGGGAAGTAGATTGATGTAGTGAACTGCTCTTATATATTAAGTTTTGGATCCACTTTCTATTTCAGCACATCAATGCATTTTATACGAGCTAATCTCTATGGTTATATATGCTAATCAATATGATTGTTGACCTTTCGACACCACCAAGCTAGCCGTTTATCTTTAGTCAATTCATGTATTTTTTTTTAAATTATATAATACAAAATAAAATGATCGAAATCACGAGAGTAAAAGAAATTGATGCTAATACGCGGATAAACTTTCAAAAGATCTACAACGATGTTAAAAATAGGCTTTTATGGTAATGTTCTTACGACAAAGAATTTGTCGACAAATTCCTGATTACGGAGTTTTGTTAGGTGAGCTATTTAGTTCGATATTCAGCGGTTTTGCAAATATTAGGAGAATATCATTATAACAGGTTAGCAGGTATATGAAAGATTTCCTGTTCTGAACGTCGGAAAGAAAAAAATGTCCATTATTATTATTTGTTAAACTGGCTACTAAAAACGATAAAACATATACTTAAAAAATCAATATATACCACAATATTTTGGCTTTACATGGTCTGCTACCTTCGACGCCGTCTATAACACACACGATCAAAATGTTGCTGCTAATTAGTCCTTTCAAACCATTAAACAAATTATTGAGGACAATACCAAGAAAATTATTCTGACGAACCGGAAAAGCATCTTAAAGCCATGGATAACGTGGTGCGATATATGAAACATAGACACAATTTACATAAAAAAGTCACCTGAGAATGCTATCTTAAAAGTTTCTTATACTAGGTATCAAAATTTTTGTAATAATGTCCTAAAAAAAGTAAAGATATAGTATTAAAGTGCAGAAATTAAAAGCTCAACACAATATAAAAAAAAAACTATGGGATGTAATTAGTAAAATGAGAGTAGCTAGTTAAATAATTTTCTTATTAACTATTGTCACCATTTCTAACACCTAAAGCTGATGTACACGAAGCAAACCCGTACTATGCTGGCATTGGCAAACAACTTGCAGAAAAAATCCAATAGATTATTGTCGCAAATGCGTCTCATTCTTAATTAAAACTATTATCAAAAAGCTCAAAGGTGATATTGCTGTAGGCTGGGACAAAATGTTCAGTATTTTAATAAAGAAATGTGAAGATATTATCACTCCTTCAATCAATCATATATGCAATTTTTCCCTTACAAATGGTATCTTTCCAACAATTAAAAAAATGCTTATTTATCCTGTATACAGTGACAATAGAACTCTTCTTTCAAACGATACACCTATATCGCTTCTACCTGCACTCTCCCAGACTAAGGAACGAGTCATTTATGCTAGACTATCGATTTATTTAAAAAAAATTAATATCATTTCATTAAATCAATTTGGATTTCACTCCGGAAAATCTACATGTAACGCGATGTATAACCTTCAAGATTACATTATTAGCTTATTATTATATTAGCTAGCTTAGAACAAAAAAAGAAATCTATAGGAATATTTTAGATTTAACGTAAGCATTTGACACGATTTCCATTCCTACGTAAATTAAAAAAAATGTAATACCGAGGGATCAGGGGTAAACAGTTAAAGTTATTTAAATACTATTAAACAGATAGGTCACAGTGCTCAAAAATAGAAACTCATGAGAGTAACAAACTCCCTGTTTGTTACGGTGTTATACAAGGAAGCATACTGGGCCCCATGCTCTTTCTAATTTATATTAATGATTTCGGCAACATTAACCTCAAAAATGTAAAAACTGCCTCTTTCGCAGACGATACAACACATATATTTAGCGCTGACTCATGGCAAAAAGTCTTTGGTACGGCTCAAAAGGGACTTAAGATAGTGAAAAAATGGCTCCATGATAATATATTGACCATCAATGTATACAAATCTAATATTTACTTAACATTTTCAAAGCAAAAAATAAATTCTTCTTAAATTTCTGCCTCTGACATTATTGAGCATTTTTGCCATTTTCCGTATAATCAAAGTAGTTAATGCTGACTATTACAAAGAGTCCATTGTATAAAATATATGAAAATTACTCTAGAGGATTACCTGATTTTTTATCAACACATCGTTGCGCTTAAGATAACGTACCCTTGTGACGTTATCTTACGTATATCTTTAGAATTTTCAATTTTGTTTATTTTTCTTTATATCAATTTTATTATAATATATTGTATTACTTGTTAGGAAGGAGCAGCTAAAACTTTCTTGTTGACACTCGAAAGATCTCAGAGGCTGATTTTGAAAGTTATGCATTTCATTATTCTTTCTTTGAGCTCTACAATAAGGCTAAAGTTCTTACAAGAAGGTAGCCTTTTATTCTGCACATAGTATTAAAAATGAATATTCAAATACAATCCGGAAATAGTGTGCTGCAATATATGTCGACAAAATAGCAAAATGTTGGACTGCCTCGAATAATCACGATAGTATTTTTAAATAATTTATTAACTTAAAAAGAACTAGACCGATAGGGTTAAAAATGATGATCTTTCCGACCGATTTTGGCCATGGCGACTACTTTGATTCTAATTGGTCCGGTGCTTATGCGTCCGGAGACGGCTAATGTAGCCAATTTTCACAACAAATCCTCGCACACAATAAGGGCACTCCGAGGACGCCGTTGTGGTAATTAATTCACTGCGTTATCATCAAGGTCGGTTTTTCGCTGATCTTCAAATTTGCGGACTCGCTTCTTTACAGTCTCTCGCCATTCTGGGCGCTGTGCTGCCAAACATTACCAGTGAGAGGGCTATATGTTGCATCTTTTCTTGTGTCGTTTCTGAACGTCTTTATAGCGAAGAAGCTTTCCACCACGTTTTCGCGTACCCTCTTCTAGTTCAGATTATAAGTTGCACTTCGCCTCTCTATCCTCCGCCATATGTGATACGAGACCACAACATCGAAGCTGCCGACGCATTAAGTAGGCCTCAATGCCACCGATATTGGCTCATTGCAAAACTTCGGCATTACGCAGTAGATCGGACCATCTGATCTTCATGATGGTGCGGAGTCATTTAAGGTGAAAAAGATCCAGAGTGCGTAAGTGGTGACGATACACACACCACGTCTCAGATGAGCACAGTAGATTTGATAGCAAAATAGCTATATAAATTGATACTTCAGCTGCTAGCTCAAGTTCGTGCGAGCTTTCCAAATGCGGCAGATGCTATATCAGTACTGCTGTTAATCTCTGCATCAAGGTCACACTTAGATGTAATAATGCTCCCCAGATATCGAAATTTATCGAGCTGCTTCAGCTTGTTCTCACCAAGCTTTGTGGCTAGTGACTCGTGACTATGTGTATCCAAGGACATCACTTCAATCTTCTCGACACTTTTTTATGGAAAGGAAGGCAAACGTGCAGGCGGTTCACCTGATGGTAAGTGATTCCACCGCCCATAGACACACGCAACATCCGGAGAGTTGCGAGTGCGTTGTCAACCTGGGAAATTGGATATCATAGGTTTATTGGATAGGATGGGGTCGGGACGGGTTGAATGTATAGGCACATCTTCCTTGCTCGTTAGGAGACGTCTACTGTTTAATGACCTCAGAGGTACTTTGACTCCTGAAAGCAAAAACAAGCATAGAGCTTTTATCACAGTGCAATGAAAAATGAGATTTAGAGTCTTTTAATTAAAAAAACTGACACTCGACACAGACGTTACAAGACGCTTCGCAATTCAATAGTTATTTTAAAAATTTCTCGTGCCACAAGCTCTCGGTCAGTTCTTAACACATTTAGGTTGCAAAAGCAATTGCTGAGAGCTTTCCTAGCAAACTTGTATTGCAACAGTTGATTTGTGATGAAAAGAACTTTTACTAAAAGATTATGTTTAGGAGCGACGTTTACTGCACAACAATAGAATCGATGGATGCAACATCTTCTTGGTAACTTAAAATATTGTGAAAGAAAAAAGGAAATAAAATTTTAAAACAATTGTACGAGATCGTCATATAGGTATTTCAATACAATGCAAAATTGTAAAATAGTTTCCTTACATGTAAGAATTTATAGCTAAATTTTTTGCAAACACGTTGTTAGCAACAGATTCCTGGATTCAACCTGCATTTGCGGACCGCACCTGAGACTTCGGTATAAAGTACACAAGTTAACGTGTTTGGGTAGATTCTAACTGTTATATTAAAAATAATACAAATCGTCCCATTACAGCGCCCCGATAACGCAGGAATTAAACGGAGTCCCCTATGTGTATTATTGAGTGCTACGTTATTGCTTCAATCCCATTTAAATTAAAATGTTTGCTATGTATCAGAATGTATTAATAAAGGAAATATTGAAGTTTATGTTTACGTTTCTTATAGATTTATTTAATTTGGGAAATATTGGGAAACGAACCGACAGTGCACCGACAGTATTAAGTGATAATGATCATGTTTACCTGCAGAGTAATGATATAGGTCGCAGGGATAGGAGAAAGGAATTGGAGCAGATTTAAAATTAGAAATGGGAAAGGATTGAGGAAAGGAGAGGTATGCATACACCATTTTCTTTATTTTAACCCTATTTTATAGAACTTTAGTAGGTTTGTGCACGATTTACTCTGGAGGGGAATCAAGGAGGTATCATGTTAACGAGGGGGCCTATTATTATAATAAAACTAACTTGCGGTCTTCATTTCGATGTTTCTTTTAATGCAATAATGATATACGAAGATCAATGTTGCTATGGTCAAGTAGAATAGATAATTTCATAGCAAACCGAAATGTTTGTTTCAGTTTGAATCCCGAATGGTAACAATAACTGTATTTTTTTTGTTGTGTTATCACAGTACTGGCAAATCAATCGATTGTTTGAAAAGTAAAAAACTATGTTTTGCATAAGCGCGTAATCACTCAATCTCTTTTATGGTAACGAAAGTGCACATATTCATAATAATGTGAACATCATAATTCACTATTAATTTGTTACTTAAATTATTTTTAAAACAATAATACGTGGAAATATTATTTTTTCCGTCACCATTTAGAGAATAGGTACACGTACCCATGAGTTACATTTTTTTAAATATTGCTATGGAAACACATATTTTGTAAACATCCCGGCGCAGATACCGAGCTTTGTGTTGAACCAACATCCCATTCCATATCGGAAATGTTACGAACCCCATCGAAGCTCGAAATAATGACTTGTTTGCGTAATTTGCACAAAGCTTTTAGCTTCAGGCTAGACTGCGGCTTACTGCTGCATTTAAAATTCAAACATACCTATCTAATATTGTTTAAAAGAGGTTTAGGTGATTCGATAGCAGCTTAAATTAATAAAAGTATCATGGGTGATATGAAAAGGCTTGGGAAACGCAGTAATAAGGAAATAAATACATCAGTTGAGTTATATAAACAGAATAGTTTCAACGAAATAAAGTTTATATATGTTATTCGTATAAATAAACTTCATATATGTCATGTTTTATACATTTCGCATAAAACATAACATATATGAAGTTATATATACGAAGACTCAACACAAACAATTTATTGATGTATCAGTTCATCTGAAATGAACATTAAATTGTTTAATTAAACCTGAAATCAATCATAAAACAGTCTAAAACTACTGCAATCACTTATCGATTCCTAGGCCCGTGACCAATTTTTTAAAACTATTAAACAGTAGCGTATATTTAAGGTGTACAATGTTTAGTACTAACTATATTTGATAGTTTAAGACACATCTATTATATATTCGATATATTTTATTAATAAAAAAAAACAAACTTGTTACAAAGTATATATACGATTTAAACTTCTAAGTAGTAAGTAACTTTATTAATACTTTAGTATATTAGGTACTACGATGATTTAAAACTCTTTTTAGCAATCCTACAAATCTTTGTGGTTTCCAAATGCTTTTTGTATGATCATATGAAATTTAAGTTTAACCAATAAGGAGAAAAAAAACTATTTTCTGTTGCTGTGTAGTGGCAATTAGGCCAGTACTCTCTCCAAGGTAAATGCTTATTAGTAGGTAAATGTTTATAAGTATTATAAGTTGTTAATATAGGGGCCGTGGTAGCTCAGTGCCGGGCTTTGACTCTACCAGTAAGTGCATACGTTAGGTTATACTGTTTTGAATGTAATTGAAACAAGTTTATTAACATGGGAAATTATAAAAACCTACTCCAAGCGCCTTAAAATTGTTCTGAAATATAGCTTCTCCGTTATTTTGATTTTAAAAACAAACTACTTACTTATCCGATTATGAAATTTCTGTAGGACTATCATGGAAGTGTACATGAGAAAAGAAACTTTCAGGCTATCTACAAAAATGCTCTATCATATGAAAAAGAATTCTTGAAATTTCATAAAGTTTAGAAAGTTCATAAATGACGGAGGTACGCGCAAAAATACATGACATCAATTTTATTATTTTGATTTAAAAGAAAAACGACTGAACCGTTTTTCCGGAAAAACGAGATCAATCCGGAAAAATACCCGGTTAGTTAAAAAAAAATATTTTAAAATCGGATTATAAATGGCGGAGATGTGCGCGAATGCATGTAAAATATAAACAATGAATCGAGAACTTTTATAATTTTTCGAAGTCGGTTAAAAGCTTGAAAGAATCTCAAAAAGTTCCTGACCATTAGAATATCTGCAGCTGAAATCGGATTTGCCGATTCAATTTCTAAATTTTTCACGGTGCATTCAACGTCATACGACACCCGGTGTCACTTGTTTCATCTTCAAAATTACTCATCCCCGTGACTTCTTTGCAAAGGCTTCGGCTTTCCAGCTTCGTTCTTTCAATTGCAGTGAATAAGTGCAAGAAATGTGCTTCAAACAATGACGGTTAGTCAGAATACAATCAAGGGAAAAACAGAATTATGTATGTTATTCGAAGTATTTTTGTTTGGGAGAAGGAGATTGATGAATTGCACACATCTCACACTCATCGGTTTTCAACCTTCTTTCTATTCCAGCATAACAATACAAGTTGTACGAGAGATAGATTTTTTGACCTTCTGATACCATGAAGCCAGCCATCAATATTTAGTCCTTTCTTGTGACTTTTCTAGGAAAATTTTATACAAATCATAATAATTCAGGATTAAATGTGTACAGACGAATCAGCCCTTCTCCATGCTTATAAAATCCAATTTCTTTTTAAATATCTTGCGTTACCCTAAAGACGTTTCGAAAAGAAATAAACTGATCAAAATCACAGGAATAAAAGAAATTGATCCTTATCCGCGGATAAACTTCAAAGCAGCCGCAACGATATTCAAAATAGGCTTTTATAGTAATGTTCTTACGACAAAGAATTTGTCGATAAATTCCTGATTACGGAATTTTGTTGGGTGAGCTTTGTAGTTTGATATTCAGCGGTATTTCAAATATTAGAAGGATATGATTATGGCGGGTTAACAGGTACATGAAATATTTCCTGTTTGAACGTTGCAAACAAAAATTTGTTTATCATTATTATGTTGCAGAATAAATGTATAAAATTAATTTTTGAACTTCCTTAAACTGGGTATCATTAAAATATGTAATATACACTTAT
>JAOCPS010056827.1:0-16508 GCA_025505425.1 Graphium colonna | reverse complement strand
CTCAGTTCAATAATTCGTGTATTAATCGAACCAAAGAAGTACTTACCTTGCTTCGCACATCCCATTTAAATCCTGAAGGATCCGAAGCCATTTTTGATATATGTGCCAAATATTCTGATATCTTTCATTTACCCTATGATAAATTTACCCATACTGATGCTTTACAACATGAAATCCGCACCACCTCATACCAACCTATAAATGTAAAATCGTACCGTTTTTCTAAAATCCATAAGCAAGAAGTCCAAACCAAAAGCAAAAAATTCTAGACCATGATATTATTAAACCTTCCCTTTCTCCCTGGTCCGCTCCGATATGGATTGTAGACAAGAAAATCGATGCTTACGGTCAGAAGAAATGGCGGATCGTTATCGATTATCAAAATTTAGACAGCATAACCATTGGCGAAACATATCCTATTCCGAACATAACCGAGATCCTATACCAATTAAGAATATCCAAATATTTTTCAACCCTAGATCTAGCTTCCGGTTTTCATCAAATTAAAATGGCCCCTCAAGATGCATGTAAAAGTATGGGATTTGGCCTCCACAATGCCCCATCCACATTCCAGAGGTTGATGAATAACGTCCTCACCGGCCTTCAAGGAGAACGACATTTCGTCTATCTTGACGATATCGTTATCTATTCACATGACCTCAAATCCTATATCCAAAATCTTTCCGCAGTCATCCATAAGCTCCGAACATTTAATTTAAAATTACAACCTGACAAGTGCGAATTTCTAAGAAAGGAAGTCGGCTATCTTGGTCACGTTATTACCGAAAAACCTTACCCAAATAAAATTAAATCTGTACAAGAGTTCCCTATCCCGAAATATCCTAAAGTCATAAAATCTTTCCTAGATCTAATATCATACTATAGACGCTTCATCTCCAATTTTGCTAAGCTTTTTAAATCCTCAACACCCCTCCTAAAAAAAGAAACCCCCTTTGTCTGGTCCAACGAACAGCAATTAGCCTTTGAAACCTTAAAAGACAAATTAGTAACTGCTCCTGTCCTAATCTATCCTGACTCCACGAAATTCTTCACACCTACCTGCGACGCATCAAAATACGCAATTTCCGCCATACTTTCCCAAGGTCCTCTAGGTAAAGATCACCCTATAGCTTATACATCCAGAACCCTTAATAAAAATAAAATAAATTATAGCACAACCGAAAGAGATTATCAATTGTCTAAGTTTGTAAAACATTACGACCATATCTATTTGGCAGGAAATTCTGCATTGTAACTGATCAATGTGCATTAAAATGGTTATTTAACCATACTGACTCAAGCAGTCAATTGCAACGCTGGCGCTTACAGCTCGAAGAATATGAGTATGAAACAATTTATAGAAAAGGAAAGCTAAATTTAGCAGCTGACGCATCGGTCACGTTATCCTGTTCACAATAAAAATCCCATAAACACTATAAATCCCGTAAATCCTGTAAGTCCTGAAAATCCTAAAAATGAATTTATTGGCCATGGTCCACTCGATTTTAGCCCGTTTAATAACGAAGACGTCGATTTCTCTCCTTTGAATTTACCATCTTCTGTCTACTCAGATCCACAACTCCTTCTTAACAACCCAACATCAAATCCCATACGTTCTGAAATGCAAGACGAACCACAACCATCGACTAATAACCATAATCCAGTAGTAACACATCCTGAAAGTATTCAAATCACCGATTACTTTCTCAGTTCCTTAAATGTCCTTCAAAAACCAAATTCGACACTCAAATTATTGAACACAATGACAGCATCCTTAAAAGTCCGAACAAAATTATCGTCATCCCCATATCCATTGACCTCGACGAAACAATGCCTTATGTTGAAAAAATCCTCTCAAATAATTCTGAATTACAGTTTTTTATCTAGTCTGAAAAGTCCTTGCACTCATTTAAATCCTTTTAACACATTGATAAATTTTACTATTTCCTATTTATAAAAATACACAATTTCGATGATTGCAATTATAACGATATATTCGAATCTTTAAAATGCTTAAGAAATCATTTAATCACAAGTTAAAAGCCCATAGAAAAAAAAGTTTAACTATTTCCGAAATCCCTTTGACAGACACGCCTACATTAAATATATAACATGTTAATATACTTATTTCACAAAACTAGGATAGCATTTTTTTTCTGAGACTTACGCGAATATTAGACATTTTTAAATTAAACAACTTTACGGTTTTATTACGGTTTATTTTAAAATTTTATCACCCGACGTTTCGAACCCTTTACAGCATTCATGGTCACGGGTAGGGCTAAGGATAGCAATTCATATTTAATGTAACAAAATTTATTACCCTAGTCTTAGCAAAGTTCAAAAAAATTTCAACTTTGCAATTTACTACTTCAACCACTCCCTTTGAAAGGTTATCCCTGGATATTGTCCCGTCTCGGCCCTGCCAAATTAAAATATGTTCTACCCTCCAAGATGACCTAACCAAATATTCTATAGCTTATTTTATCCGTAATACCACAGCCGAAGAAATAAGCGAGTGTCTTGATCATATCTTTATTTGGCATCCCTAAAACAATCCTAACAGACCAAGGCACCAATTTTGCAGCTGAATTGTTTAAACAAACCTGTAATTTCAAAATCAAACAACGTCGAGTTCTAGGTTATTGATATAGTTGTAATGTACTCAAGTTCTAATTTTATTGTTTTACTTATGTTTGCTATACAATGAATTGTAAATTAGTAATATGTCAATATACAAATTTGTCCGGAATGGAGGCCTGGTGGCTGTAGCACTAGTTATTCTAGTACTACCATGAGCCTCTACAAAAAATATATATAATATACAGAAATTATGTACGTTTGCCCAATAATTGTAAGCATTTATATATTTTTTGTAAAGAGAGAAATAAATAAATAAAAGTAAAACTATTAGTTATTATGCATAGATTGATTAATTTTAATAAATTTATATTAAATTAAATATTTAGTATGTCACGTGCTAAAACGGACCGAGGTTTCTATAAATACCGCACGCCAAGGTTACGTTATATTGGCCTGGCCAGTTGCATGTGAAGTCTCTGTTATCATGATCCCGTGGGATGCATGCCTCTCACACGGTACTCGGTGTAAAAAAATTACAGTAGTTAACGCGGTCGGGCTAAGTTTGTTATGATAAGTTTTTAGTTCAAATATTTTCTTCGCTACAACAACTTTCTATGCCTAGTAATTTTTCCTTCTTTCCTTGTGCACTGTGTATAAACTGTTTTCTATTTATCAATTAATCAATTAATGCATATATGGACTTTTATTAATGTACACGGGCAAGCCCTCGCTACCCGTGATATGAATAGAATAGTGAACAAATATGGCGTCTTACTAAAAATTATGCTTTTGCAAATTTCATAATTCTGAATAACCTTTACATGCGCAATGTACATTTATTTACTATTGCCCGATTCCTCTTGATTTTTCTAAATTTATCCCCTAGTGCTTCATAAACCGTCCCTTTGTGATCCTAAATTCGTCCCCCGTGTGAACCAACAAGATGTTTACATAATTTGTATCCACCCTCATGGGCCACCAAAAATTGTTATAATATTGTTAGGATGTCCTTTACCTAGAAGAACGTTGGTTGGCCAAAAACTGATTAGAATAATTGTTATATGTTGATCGAACCTACTCTGATCCGCCCGTAACCATATGGACTCGCTTGGATGTTCTGCAACGCCGCTTCCAAACCACGAACAGCGCCCCTTTCTTCTTTTGAACAATTGGACCAACAGCTTCATGCCATCGTCCTGATCTCTATGAGACAACAGGAACCTTCTGCAGATTCTTGGGTTTATTTATTCCCCAAAATAATAAAATTTACGACCTTCACTCGCGTTTATTATCCAATAACATTGTGTTACACCTTAATACAATTTCTATATCAAACTCATTGTAACGATTAGGTACAGAAATACATTTTCCAGCCGCCACTATGGGCGTAAGTTTAGTAAAGTATGCTACGACTAGCCACCACCATCGCAAGTCAAAGTGCCTCACGCGCAACCTCCGCGGTCCATCGCTGTGGACAAAGTGCACGTTAATAGGCTGTCTTAACATATAACCCCCCGTTGACCATTATACAAACAGAGCAGTCTTTATTTATAGTTTCCAAATCGATCACTATTGATCGTCTTCCCCACTTTTATACTATGTGACATGAGTAGTAAGAAAATCAATAATGAATTCTAAATACTAAGTCAAATTGCGTTAGCAATATAAGTCCAGATATATTATCGACTGTATCCATGACTTATAATTAAAATAGACAAGGTAATATATTTTAAGTCCACCTGACTATTAAAGCGTATATTTTTTTCTGACATATACTGCCAAATAGTAAGGACGAGAGCAATTTTATTATATTAATCAATTATTTCTTTTTCTTTTTGTCATTTGCATTCAAGATTTCTGGCTTAAATTGCTTAATTTCCCCTTAGGTATGAAATCCTTGCAGACAGAAATTGCGGCAACGTTGAACTTTAATTAGTCGACGATATCACATCCCAAACGTCGAAACGCATATACGAAAATGCATTTTTTGTAGGAACGGAAAAATTAATAATTAAAACTCTTTGTGTTATCATAAACTATAACTGAAATATGTTAATCACATTTAAAAACTGTCTTTTAAAATCTATTTTTAATTCAAGCGACAAGTGTCGTTTTGTACTTTCATAATTTTAATCGGAACTTATTTTTGTAATGTATTCTTATTGTAGTAACCTATTCTTTGTACACTTGTGCCTTTTAAAATAAACTCAAACATGATACGTCAAGAATTCCTTATCTATTATTCATCTAATAATGTGATAAAATTATGTTAAAAAGTTTATTTTTTTTCTGCTAATGGTTTAGCTTATTGCCTATTCAAGTAGTTTTTTTTTAAACATGACAATTCCCCAGTGTATATTTTTTTTATATTTACATCATAAAAAGGCAACAGCAATGGTCTTATACTATCCTGATAAACTATACGAGATTAAGATTTTTCCGATAGAAATAAAGAACGTATTTATTATATGTATGCTTGTGTCTGTTAAAATATATCTTGAATAATATTAAACATGATAAGTCCTACTGACACCGTATCTATTCATAAAAAATATAAATTATTCAATTCCTAGGGATCATACCGGTAACGAGCCCCAAGTAAGCATCCTACCCTCTGAATCCAAGGACCACACGGGTAACCAGCCCCAAGAAGTGTCCAATCCTTTAAATCCAGGGACCACACGGGTATGTAACCCCAAATAAGCGCCCTAATATTCAAATCCAATATCCTTGGAAGAAAGGTAAATCATTTTAATTAGGATATTTCAATTAACGAAAAAATTTATGAAATATCCTGTGATACAAATAAAAAACCCTTACCTAACGTCATTTTAAGAACCTCCTTGTCCGAGAATCCACTTACCTTTCCTCCTCTAAATGCCTTCTAAAAAATCATCCCTCCAGTCGCATCCTATCCTGAAATTAAAAAAAATTCAATAAAAATAATGGGTATTGATAACAGTAAAGACGCTGTACCAATCTTAGGCAATTTTGACCCTAATCTTTTATTCGGCAAAGAATCCGTATCCTTCACATTCCATGTTGTCGAAGAAATTAACCTTACCTATGATGGAATTATAGGAAACAATTTACTTACCCATTATCAGTGTAATATTGATTATACATAATCGTAATATATTGAATTTAAATTAAAATAAGATAAAATTTAATTTTACCGAACCTATTTATAATATTCCTCCTAGTTTCCAGATGAATGTTGAGTGTTCTGTGAAGAACCCAGAGATAGCTTATTTAAAAAAAAAAAGTTTAAGTATATAAATGTATGTAATTATAAGATATTAGTTTGTAAGCGAGCAAAAACAGTGAGAACATAAACCGTTTATGGTTTTTCACTCACTGAATTCATTAATATCCTTTCTATGTATTATTTGAATGTTAATGTAATATTTGTAAAATTAATTAAAAAAAAGAGAAAGGTCTTATTTTAGATCAGCATTTGAATGACAATTTGTTAGTTGCGAATTGTTTAGTAAATGTAAAAAATAATAAAAGGGTAAATCTAACCATCCTTAACACCTCTGAAAACACTGTTTCTTTAAATTCTAATCTGCAACTTAACTTATAACCTCTTTACTATGATATCCTCCATGTGCTTCAGTCCAATAAATCAGTACTTACCTTGCTTCGCATATCCCATTTAAATCCTGAAGGATCCGAAGCCATGTATGATGTATTTGCCAAATATTCTGATATCTTTTATTTACCCAATTATAGACTTACCCATACTGATGCTTTACAACATGAAATGCGCACTACCTCATACCAACCTATAAATGTAAAATCGTACCGTTTTCCTAAAATCCATAAGCAAGAAATCCAAACCAAAAGCAAAAAATTCTAGACCATGATATTATCAAACCTTCCCTTTCTCCCTGGTTCGCTCCGATATGGATTGTAGATAAAAAATCCATGCTTACGGTCAGAAGAAACGGCGGATAGTTATCGATTATCGAAAATTATAAACAACATAACCATTAGCGAAACATATCCTATTTCGAACATTACCGAGATCCTAGACCAATTAAGAAAATCCAAATACTTTTCAACCCTTGATCTGGCTTCCGGTTTTCATCAAATTAAAATGGCCCCTCAAGATGCATGTAAAAGTATGGGATTCGGCCTCCGCAACGAAGTATCCTAAAGACATAAAATCCTTCCTAGGTCTAATATCATACTATAGACGTTTCATCCTCAATTTTGCTAAGCTTTCTAAACCCTTAACATCCCTACTAAAAAAAGAAACCCCCTTTGTCTGGTTCAACAAACAGCAATTAGCCTTCGAAACCTTAAAAGACAAATTAGTAACTGCTCCTGTCCTAATTTATCCTGACTTCACGAAATCCTTCACACCTACCTGCGACGCATCAACATACGCAATTTCCGTCATACTTTCCCAAGGTCCTCTTGGTAAATAACATCCTGTAGCCTATGCATCCAGAACCCTTAATAAAAATGAAGTAAATTATAGCACAACCGAAAAAGAATTATTGTCAATTGTCTACGGTTGTAAAACATTCCGACCATATCTATTCAGTAGGAAATTCTGAATTGTAACTGATCAATGTCCATTAAAATGGTTATTGAACCATACTGACCCAAGCAGTAAATTGCAACACTGGCGCTTACAGCTCGAAGAATATGAGTATGAAACAATTTATAGAAAAGGAAAGCTAAATTTAGCAGCTGACGCATCGGTCACGTTATCCTGTTCACAATAAAAATCCCATAAACACTATAAATCCCGTAAATCCTGTAAGTCCTGAAAATCCTAAAAATGAATTTATTGGCCATGGTCCACTCGATTTTAGCCCGTTTAATAACGAAGACGTCGATTTCTCTCCTTTGAATTTACCATCTTCTGTCTACTCAGATCCACAACTCCTTCTTAACAACCCAACATCAAATCCCATACGTTCTGAAATGCAAGACGAACCACAACCATCGACTAATAACCATAATCCAGTAGTAACACATCCTGAAAGTATTCAAATCACCGATTACTTTCTCAGTTCCTTAAATGTCCTTCAAAAACCAAATTCGACACTCAAATTATTGAACACAATGACAGCATCCTTAAAAGTCCGAACAAAATTATCGTCATCCCCATATCCATTGACCTCGACGAAACAATGCCTTATGTTGAAAAAATCCTCTCAAATAATTCTGAATTACAGTTTTTTATCTAGTCTGAAAAGTCCTTGCACTCATTTAAATCCTTTTAACACATTGATAAATTTTACTATTTCCTATTTATAAAAATACACAATTTCGATGATTGCAATTATAACGATATATTCGAATCTTTAAAATGCTTAAGAAATCATTTAATCACAAGTTAAAAGCCCATAGAAAAAAAAGTTTAACTATTTCCGAAATCCCTTTGACAGACACGCCTACATTAAATATATAACATGTTAATATACTTATTTCACAAAACTAGGATAGCATTTTTTTTCTGAGACTTACGCGAATATTAGACATTTTTAAATTAAACAACTTTACGGTTTTATTACGGTTTATTTTAAAATTTTATCACCCGACGTTTCGAACCCTTTACAGCATTCATGGTCACGGGTAGGGCTAAGGATAGCAATTCATATTTAATGTAACAAAATTTATTACCCTAGTCTTAGCAAAGTTCAAAAAAATTTCAACTTTGCAATTTACTACTTCAACCACTCCCTTTGAAAGGTTATCCCTGGATATTGTCCCGTCTCGGCCCTGCCAAATTAAAATATGTTCTACCCTCCAAGATGACCTAACCAAATATTCTATAGCTTATTTTATCCGTAATACCACAGCCGAAGAAATAAGCGAGTGTCTTGATCATATCTTTATTTGGCATCCCTAAAACAATCCTAACAGACCAAGGCACCAATTTTGCAGCTGAATTGTTTAAACAAACCTGTAATTTCAAAATCAAACAACGTCGAGTTCTAGGTTATTGATATAGTTGTAATGTACTCAAGTTCTAATTTTATTGTTTTACTTATGTTTGCTATACAATGAATTGTAAATTAGTAATATGTCAATATACAAATTTGTCCGGAATGGAGGCCTGGTGGCTGTAGCACTAGTTATTCTAGTACTACCATGAGCCTCTACAAAAAATATATATAATATACAGAAATTATGTACGTTTGCCCAATAATTGTAAGCATTTATATATTTTTTGTAAAGAGAGAAATAAATAAATAAAAGTAAAACTATTAGTTATTATGCATAGATTGATTAATTTTAATAAATTTATATTAAATTAAATATTTAGTATGTCACGTGCTAAAACGGACCGAGGTTTCTATAAATACCGCACGCCAAGGTTACGTTATATTGGCCTGGCCAGTTGCATGTGAAGTCTCTGTTATCATGATCCCGTGGGATGCATGCCTCTCACACGGTACTCGGTGTAAAAAAATTACAGTAGTTAACGCGGTCGGGCTAAGTTTGTTATGATAAGTTTTTAGTTCAAATATTTTCTTCGCTACAACAACTTTCTATGCCTAGTAATTTTTCCTTCTTTCCTTGTGCACTGTGTATAAACTGTTTTCTATTTATCAATTAATCAATTAATGCATATATGGACTTTTATTAATGTACACGGGCAAGCCCTCGCTACCCGTGATATGAATAGAATAGTGAACAAATATGGCGTCTTACTAAAAATTATGCTTTTGCAAATTTCATAATTCTGAATAACCTTTACATGCGCAATGTACATTTATTTACTATTGCCCGATTCCTCTTGATTTTTCTAAATTTATCCCCTAGTGCTTCATAAACCGTCCCTTTGTGATCCTAAATTCGTCCCCCGTGTGAACCAACAAGATGTTTACATAATTTGTATCCACCCTCATGGGCCACCAAAAATTGTTATAATATTGTTAGGATGTCCTTTACCTAGAAGAACGTTGGTTGGCCAAAAACTGATTAGAATAATTGTTATATGTTGATCGAACCTACTCTGATCCGCCCGTAACCATATGGACTCGCTTGGATGTTCTGCAACGCCGCTTCCAAACCACGAACAGCGCCCCTTTCTTCTTTTGAACAATTGGACCAACAGCTTCATGCCATCGTCCTGATCTCTATGAGACAACAGGAACCTTCTGCAGATTCTTGGGTTTATTTATTCCCCAAAATAATAAAATTTACGACCTTCACTCGCGTTTATTATCCAATAACATTGTGTTACACCTTAATACAATTTCTATATCAAACTCATTGTAACGATTAGGTACAGAAATACATTTTCCAGCCGCCACTATGGGCGTAAGTTTAGTAAAGTATGCTACGACTAGCCACCACCATCGCAAGTCAAAGTGCCTCACGCGCAACCTCCGCGGTCCATCGCTGTGGACAAAGTGCACGTTAATAGGCTGTCTTAACATATAACCCCCCGTTGACCATTATACAAACAGAGCAGTCTTTATTTATAGTTTCCAAATCGATCACTATTGATCGTCTTCCCCACTTTTATACTATGTGACATGAGTAGTAAGAAAATCAATAATGAATTCTAAATACTAAGTCAAATTGCGTTAGCAATATAAGTCCAGATATATTATCGACTGTATCCATGACTTATAATTAAAATAGACAAGGTAATATATTTTAAGTCCACCTGACTATTAAAGCGTATATTTTTTTCTGACATATACTGCCAAATAGTAAGGACGAGAGCAATTTTATTATATTAATCAATTATTTCTTTTTCTTTTTGTCATTTGCATTCAAGATTTCTGGCTTAAATTGCTTAATTTCCCCTTAGGTATGAAATCCTTGCAGACAGAAATTGCGGCAACGTTGAACTTTAATTAGTCGACGATATCACATCCCAAACGTCGAAACGCATATACGAAAATGCATTTTTTGTAGGAACGGAAAAATTAATAATTAAAACTCTTTGTGTTATCATAAACTATAACTGAAATATGTTAATCACATTTAAAAACTGTCTTTTAAAATCTATTTTTAATTCAAGCGACAAGTGTCGTTTTGTACTTTCATAATTTTAATCGGAACTTATTTTTGTAATGTATTCTTATTGTAGTAACCTATTCTTTGTACACTTGTGCCTTTTAAAATAAACTCAAACATGATACGTCAAGAATTCCTTATCTATTATTCATCTAATAATGTGATAAAATTATGTTAAAAAGTTTATTTTTTTTCTGCTAATGGTTTAGCTTATTGCCTATTCAAGTAGTTTTTTTTTAAACATGACAATTCCCCAGTGTATATTTTTTTTATATTTACATCATAAAAAGGCAACAGCAATGGTCTTATACTATCCTGATAAACTATACGAGATTAAGATTTTTCCGATAGAAATAAAGAACGTATTTATTATATGTATGCTTGTGTCTGTTAAAATATATCTTGAATAATATTAAACATGATAAGTTAAGTGATCCCCATCTGCTATATATTATGATAAAACCATGGTAAAAAGTTTTAATTGTATGAATTAATGTTATCTTTTTTAGATGAATTGTATAACTATTTATTTTATTATAGTTTATTATTATTTTTACATCTTTTACGAATAGGCATCAGCAATAGTCTTTTTATTTTATTTTGATTAACTACACGAGATCAAGATTTTTCTGATACAATTGTAGAACTAATATAATTTGGTAATATTTTATCGAAGAAAAATCTAAACGGCACAGTACGTTTTCGTGCAAAGATATCATAAATACAAAATGTTGATAAAAATCTTATACTTCACGAGTCGTAATAATAATAAGGCGTACTATTAATCTAACTTTATTTCTCATATAAAAATAATCTTATATATTATAGCCGGTAACAGTACAATTTTTGAAGCGTTCAGTTAAAATTGATTAATATTTTAACTGAACGCATTCAACGTTTTGTTCAGTTAGATATTCATAAAAAAAACTTTGTTTTTTTCATCAAGAATGTGAGATAAAGAACTAAAGCATATTGAAAACCTTTTATAAAGTTATTTAAAAATGTAAATAGGACTCAATATCGAGGATATTAATATATAAACACAAATTAAGAGGTTTCTGATTATCTTATTTTCTGTCCCATTAAACTATATTCAATATAATTTGTAGTTGAATGGATGGAACATATTTTATTAAACAAAGGAAGACGAGCAGTTGGTTATCTTGATGGTAAGCCATCTTGTCGCCCATAGGCCCATGCAACATCCGGGAAGTCGTGAGTGTGTTGTCAAAAAAAAAAGGTTAATTGGATAGGATGGGGTTGGGATAAAGTATTTGGAGGGGAAGGAGCTGGAAAAGAGAAGAGTAGACATTGCCATCCGGCATCCACAAAAGCAATGCATATTTTATTTTATGCCAAATTAATAAAGGGTGGTGGTACTTCTCCGGGCGAGCGCGGCCGTAGAAGTGCAGCAAAAGCTGTGAAAATATATTGCACTCTACTACCTGAATTTGACTACCCAACTATTGTTTTAGAATTACCGATCTAATTTTCGAAACGATTTTAGATGTTTAGTACATAAATTAGCGTTTTTGATTTATGGGTAGCTAAGATATTTCATCTTAAAAATATTTATAATTGAAAATTATCACCTTCAACCCCTCTTAGGTACAATAATAATAAGCTTTAATTATTCCATACATGCATAGATACATAATTTACTATTAGAACAATAATTTATTAAAAATACAAAATACGTTACATTACAAATTAAATAATCCCACAAATAACATTAATACTAATTAATTTTATTAAGTATTTATAGAATAACGTTGTATTCCATATAGTTGCGAATGTGTTGGCAACCTCGGAAATTGGATACAATAGGTTTATTGGATGGGATGGGTCAGTATTAAGGATTTGGAGGGAATAGGAGTGAGAAAAGAAAAGGATAGACATGGCCATCCGGCATCCCCAAAAGTTATGCATACTTTATTTTATGCCGACTTTATAAAGGGCGGTGGTACTTCCCCGGACGAACTTGGCCGTAAATGTGAAGCAAAAGCTGTGAAAGGATGTTATGATCTACCACATACATACATCTTTTTTTCGTTTTTTTATCGAATAATCGAGGTAAGGCCTTAAAAATATAATGTAATAATTCGTAAAGTATTTTGTTGCGCGTGCTTTGACTTTATAATGTGTACTTCTTACTTAACGCTGATTAGAATCAAAAATTTATTGTCAAACAAATTAAACAACCGCTTCAGATTATATTAATGGTAATGTAGGAAATATTTTTATTTTGTTAGAAAAATGGTTGAATAAATAATTTTTCCCTTCGTATTAGGGTTGCCATAAATGTGTTTTTTTAAATATATTCTGGAGCAGGAGACGTTTCAAAACATGGTTGATATGAGTTGGCACTTTATTACGACATTAAATGAGATCTGTTTTACACAAAATTATAACTACTTTAACTATAGATTAAAACAATCTAAATAATATTATTACAGAAGTTATACTAAAATCCGCATGTGTTCCGAAAGAGGATTATAAAATTAAGTTCTGCCTATTTATTATAAAAATAGTCTTAAAAACCCTCACAAAAATAAAACTACAAATTTTCCGTTGCTATTTTCTTTTTATAGGTACATAAACTCGTTCATCTGTTGATTTAAATAATTATAATTGTGAATTTTACACAAAAAAATCTTAATTTCGTAACAAACGCGAAACGGACATTATCCCTATAAATACATTTTAATTATGTACTCGTTTATAAACAGAGAAATTAACATTCTGCTTATAAATTTTAAGCTAATTTAAAAAGGAATCAATGTAAATTTTCTATAAGTAACTTATAAATTTAATAAACCGTCATCTTTCAAAACTATTTGTTATACTTTAAAGCCTTATCTACTAAGCTTCCGAGGTATTTAAATTGTTTTTAATTAATCTCAATTAGACTGTATGTTGTTTTTAGTAAGTATCTCAGCAAGTTATGAACCGATTTTCAAAAGTATTTTTATACAATTTTAGGGATATAAATACAAAATGGTCCGTTTTTTGGTTGATCTCGTAGATGGATCATTTTCACGAATTCGGGTTAATAGTTTCTAATTCAAATCAAAATAACTTTATTTTTTTTTCAAGAACGTTCATGTCTAAGGCTTGTGAAGTGGGTTTCGATGTTTTCTGATAAAATAATTATATTTTATCTAATAACCTTCTGGTGTATTTAAATAAGCAAATAACAAATACTCATTCAACAATTTTAGCAGACAGAAACGCGGCATCGTTCAATAACGTTTTACATCTTAATTCACTTCCAAACGGGGCTCTCAATATTTTTATGGACCGGAACAGCGGGAGTTAATCTGAAGTCAATAAATGCTTACCTTCACTCAAATTAAATTAGTATTAAAGAAACGAAGAAACCTCTTTAATTTCCATAAAATTTCTACTTGCAATGTGAAATCCTAATTCCTTGAATTTAGGTATCGAAATGAAAATTTTAAGGCAATTTTAAATCAAAATACGAGATATATTTTAATGTTGATATTCGTTTGTTTTTATAATATAAACAACTTCAAAAAAAATTTTTTTTTTTAAATAGCCTGGCCCGCGTTTGACCACTGTCCCATCTGATGTTAAGTTGGTGGCCCTAGACGGTGAGTACGCTAGCTCACTAAAAGCCCATTATTTTTTATTTGAAGATCCCTAAATTATATTCGACGCACGCTGGAAGATGGCAGAAGACGCAAAACTCTAGTTTTCATACTTGGAACATGACAACAAACGGGTGTAATTCCGCTAAACGCCTATTAACCCGGTGACGGAAAACAAGATGGGGGAATAAAGTCATGCATCTGAACTATAACTAACGCACACTCTCCAAAATGCATCTAGTATAAATCTGTGAGCCTAACTGACCACACTGTGCTCAAAGGTAGTGAGATTGGTTTTAACCTAAGAAAGATCACTAATAAGCCTTTATGCACGCCTCTCCAATGAGTGTTAAGCATCTCCCGAGATGTGAACACAGTACTCCACGAATGATCGGACTTAAGGCTTGTATAGAGTACCGCCGCATTTTAGCAAGGGTGCTTTACTTTTTTGCAGCTGATTTGGCCTTGTTTAAGAATATTAAAACTACCATCAATTGAAAGCGGTCGGTATATTCCAAAGATACATTTTGAGAAGTAGGAACCAAGGTGTACGGGCTTCCTTTAGTGATAAAAAGATATGTTTGTGTCTTGGACGTTTAAGGTACTTAAGTTACCAAAAGCAGTGGATTTTTACAGAATCCTAGCGAATTGAAAGCGTCGTCGTGTCGTATATAACGTCGATTAATGTCTTCAAGTTCTATTACTGCTGCACAAGCAGATTCCATTTTGCTTTAAATACTTAAGAACCTGAATTTACCAAACTAATATTAACATTCCTGTAGAAATCTGTTAGGAGAAAGATTTTAAGTATAGAAAAAACTTATATGGAATTTTGAACATTCTTAATGGACCATTTAACACTGAAAGAGTGTTTAATTCGTATTAGTTGTTCCTGAGATTCAACGAAACAAACAATATCTTCAGGTTTATATAATTGATATAGATATTTTATCGCTCGTATACATAAGTGATATTAGTTTATTTAAAAAAAAGATATTTTGTGCTATAATGTAGGAAAAATTGGGAGAGTAATGTATTTTAAGCCTGTCCTACTACCATAGTGTATATTTATTTTCACCAAATCTAATATATACTGACAAGTAGTAGAGACGAAAGCAATTATATTGAAAGAAACAATTCAATTTATTTTCTTTTTTCTGTTTGATTAATTAAAGATTTTGGGCTTAAATTGCTTAATTTCTCTAAAGCTGTAAAATTCTAGCAGACAGAAATTTCCAGCAATGTTGAACTTTAATTAGTCCACTCTTCACATCCCAAACGTCGTAACTTTAAAACTCTACTAGCTTATACGAAAACGCAACTTTTGTAGGAACGGAAACAGTTTAATAATTAAAACTCTTTGTACCATAAACTATAACTCAAATATTTTAATGACATTAAAAAACTGTCTTTAAAATCTATCTTTAATTTAATCGAGAAATGTCGCTTTGTGTACCTCCATTTGTTTTTAATCAGAACTTATTTTTGTGCCTTATCATATTTTTTGTACGCTTGTGTCTGTTAAAATAATCTTGAATAATCTGAAACACGATAACCATGGTCCATGGTTTTATCACAATATATTTTATATAACATATATTGTGATGAACCCACGGTAATAGTTTTGATTGTAAGAATTAATGTTATCTTTTTTCGGTGAATTGTATAACTTTTGATATTATTATTGTCTATTATTACTTTGTATCCATTTCGAATAGTCAATAGCAATAGTCTTTTTATTATATTCTTATAAACTATACGAGATCAAGATTTTTCTGATACAACTTTAGAACTTATATAATTTGAAACACTTTTATCTAAGAACAAATCTAAACGGCACAGTACGTTTTCGTGTTAAGGCATCATAAATCTAAACAACGTTAATAAAAATCTTATTCTTCACGAAACTTATTAATAATTAGACATACTATAAATCAAATTTTATTTCTCATATAAGAAATAATCATACATATTATAGCCGGTAACAGTACAATTTGGGACGCGTTCAGTTAAAATGGATTAACATTTTAACTGAACAACGTTTTATTCAATTTTATATTCATAAAAAACATTGTTTTTTCATAGAGAATATGAAATAAAAATATAAAGCTTATTGAAAACTTTAATAAAAATTCATAAATACGGAAATAGGACTCAATATCGAGGATATTAAACATGTAGTTTTCTAAAACATTGAGAAATAATTATATTGAATAAAGGCGATTCTAATTTAAATGTTGAATGATTTTACATTGACGTGATCGAATGGACCGGGTGTGTTTTGAATACACAACTATTGTTTAGAATTATTCATCT
>JAOCPS010056505.1:0-16518 GCA_025505425.1 Graphium colonna | reverse complement strand
TTTTCAGGCAATCGGGTGATCAGCCCGCATTGCCCTAATCCAACCAAGAAACAACAACACAAAGTTATTGTTCCCCCATGAGATTTGAACCCACGACCTCCGGTTTACAAAGCAAGGGCCCATACCACTAGGCTACGGAGGCGGTGCTTGAAATATATATAAAATGCGTATACATAAATATAATAAATAAATTAAAAACATTATTAAACTTACTCTAACGGTTTCTAGCTACTAACTACGCAAGAGGGCCTTCTAAATTGAATGTGTGATTTAAAATGTCTGTACCTGGTGGCAAACTTTTGTACAATAGGGTTTTGTTTCATAGCATGACATGTACAGAGAGATATTACTATACAAAAAAAGTTCTGAACTTCTTAATCTGTTATAAAACCTTTGTGTTGACCCCTACACCACTGAACCAATTTAAATTAAAAAAACATAATATTTCAACTAAAAAAAAACTTATTTCACCAGGTATTTATAGACTAAAAAAACCGCGTAACTCAATTCGAATTGATGACACAGATAAAGAAAGATAGGCTAACGTAAGTTTAGTACGAGGAAATCGCATCTGCGTAAATCTAGATTAAGGTAGAACTTAGGTGAATTACCACACTTGATGACAAACTTGTACATAAATCTTCCTTAAAAAAATAATAACGCAATAAAGCAACTCGTTTGGGTAAAACTTTCTGACGAACTTGTATTCCTCATTAATTATTTTAATATAGATATTATTGTGTTGTTTCCTTTTTTCATCTTTATTGTGTTGTACTTCTTACATACCATGGTACTATGGTATTCGCTGACTTGGTATTATTCATCGATCGCATGTATTTCCACCAAAAAATGTCACAATATCACTATGACGCAAATGCTGATTCATTCTTCGCACCAAATCACCGTGGAATCCGCTGACTTGGGACTACACAACGGTCGCAGGCACTTCTACCAAATTATGTCGTAAGGTGGGAAACGCTGATTCTACAGCCCGAGGCTCGACGACGGTACCAGCGCGAACGCAACACCTCACTTCTTTTCACACCTTGAAAGTGGTCATTAGCTTTTAGTTTATAATTGTACTCAACATCGCACCGGAACAATCCTGAACAACGTGTCTACGCCGGAGATCCAGACGTTGATACCGCTCAAGAGAAAGACGCAGACTGCGACAATATTCCTAAAGCCCTCCGCTTACTCTCTGAGTTTCATGGGACCTGAACGTTCTAACTAGGTTTATTGGCCTATGTAGCCAGTTGGTTATTCAATACGCGGGGAATTCGAAATAAATTATTTGGCCCACGTAAAAGGCATTTTAAGTAAAAACCTGCTGCCCGATTAATTAATACTAATGGCATACGAACACAGTGGTCTGGCATCCGTAATACTCTTATAAATAATTTTGCCGATCAGAGAAATGAAACCGCTCTTTACAATGATTTATCTCTGTTAACCCAAGGCTCTGGCACACCACTGGAATTCAATGAAAGATGCCAACAACTTTATAGCACCATGATGACGTACGTTTCATTGCATGACAGCTTGCAAACCACTATTGACGCAAAGCATGATTTGTACCGTAAACTTACTTTACAAGCCTACCTACTTGGTTTAAAAGACCCACTAAGATCCCGTATTAGATGTATGCGTCCAGAAACCATCGAAAAGTCACCCGAATTTGTCCATGAAGAAACTAACACAATTTATTAGCAAATTAGAAATGATCATATAAATGAAAGGAAATCTGTACATGAATTGCAACCACTAAATCAGTCTATTCGTAACTTTAATATGCTCTATAGTAATGATATGAATGTACCACCTTTTAAGGCAATTAATTTTAACATGCCCGGTCCCTCTAAACCGCAATTTGTAACCAACCCCCATCGCATGCATATCAGTTTAGGGTACCTATAAACCAGCCACGTGGACCTACACGTACCCGGCAGATATTTGCTGCGCTACCACCTGGTTATAACTAGCGCAGCGCGGTATTCATATTATCGCCCCGGAATTAAGGGCCCATGACGATGAGCGGCGTTAGCCACTTCGTCCCAGGCCGCTGCCATTGTCTGGATGGAATTGGGCGAAACAGAGTAATCATTCACGCTAACTTCGCGAGTTTTAAAATAGTCAGAAGGTGGTGCGAAACAGAGTAATCCACCACCTTCTGACTATTTTAAAACTCGCGAAGTTAGCGTGAATGAATGTTCGACTTGTAATGACTATTACTATTATCCTGACCATAACGACTATTACTTCAAATAATGACGAATATTTTTAACAATCTTATTATGATTATTCTGATGATAATGACAATTGCTACGAATCGACAAGCGAAAGCAACTCCCAGATTACTGAGGACAAAGCTAACTCTGGCAGCCAGGATTTTTAGAAGGGATCGAATTCAAGCAAATTAGGATAGAATGACATCTTCAGACGCAAAGGCAATTGCCGTATATACGAATTACAGAACCCCCGTTAAATTTGCTGATAGATACAGACGCTTACCATTCATTAGACCCGAAGCTGTCGAATCTTTCTTCGGTAACGTGCAATTAAATTATGACCCGTTTGAAGTCACTAATGTTCTCGCCACGAGTAGGAACAATTATTCCATTACCATTCCATGTTTTTCTACATTCAACAATTTATAAATGATAAAGTAATTCGTATATATATTTTGATATTTTGACGGTTTGATAGGAATGAATTTACTTACTAAATGGGAAGCGAAATTAAATCTTAAAGAACTTAACTTTAGTAAGGAAATCAGCGTCCAACCCTTTATAACTCCCGTAATTTAAATTTTTACGAGAACATTATCCCAGCTGAAAGATCAATATTTACCTATTAACGCGCCCGACGGCGAAGTTTTAGTAAAGGAGCAGGTTGTATGCAATTGCACTATATTATAATGTCTCACTACGGTTCGAAAGTCGCTTGGTTTAGTTGAAGTCGTAAATCCAACAAAAAACGACATCATATTTTCATAAGATCATAGTACTCAGGCAACTATGTACAATGTTGAGTGCACTCGTACCGAACAACTGACGTTACGCTCGGACGACGTTGTATCGAAATTACGTACCAACTATCTAAATGACGAAGAAAGAGGTATTTTATATTAAAGGGGAACCATTAACTTTCACAAATAGAACAAAGCGCCACATTAGATAGATATACCGACGACATTCCTAAATCAGCCTGGAGCTCACCAATCTGGGCAGTTCCCAAAAAAGTAGACACCTCAGGAAAGCAAAAATGGCGTCTGGTCGTTGACTTTCGTTTCCAACGGTTACGCAACCCTTCCTTAAAAATCCGATTAGACAAATCCGAATTCTTGAAACTCAAAAACCTAGGTCACATAATAAGAAATGAAGGTATTAAACCAAACCCTGGACAAAATTGTTGCGATACAAAAATGTCCTTTACCTAAGAAGCCTATAGAAATTAAGCAATTTCTAGGACACTTGGGATAATACTTAAAGTATATACCTGATTTTTCCCGAATTACGAAACCTATGACCCAGTATCTGAAAAAGGGACGCAAAATTAATTCCAATACCAACTACATCACCTGTTTCGAAAAGTGTAAGACGCTCCTTACCAATGATCCCATCCTCAAATAACCAGATTTTGACTAAGACTTTGTTTTAACCACCGACGTCTCCAACTTTGCAATAGGTGTAGTTCTCTCTGTTCTGTCATTTATAAAAAGGATAAAAACAATACAAATGCCGACTCGTTATCACGAGTCAATATCTGCAATGAAGAAGTCAATAGTAGTTAACGTAAGCGAAAAAGCTGCCTCCCTTAGTAATTCAAGCACCCTTCCAGCACATACTGCAAATGAAAACCCAATTCTCGAAGTCGCAATAACAAACAAACCTCAGAATAAATTAAATTGACAATTATGTCTAACTATTGAAGGTGACATAAAGAAACGTACACCCGTGACAAAACCTTTTAACAATCATACGAGTACATCCGTTAAACTATCCGAGTCAAATTTAGAAGAAGATTTATTAAATCCCATTAAAAAAAATATTAATCCTAAGGTTTAAACTGCTCTTCTGACCAATCCTCCTCTTGCAATGTATTGTGTAATTCCCATAATACAGGATACATTTAAAAGTTCATCTACAAAATTAATATTGGCTAAGAAAGAACCTGAAAATGTAAGGAATATATTAGACAGCAAGAGGTCATTCGTAACTACCACGAAGGAAAAACAAATCATAAAGGTATTAACGAAAAATACCTAGCACAAGCTTCAAAGTACTATTGGCTGAAAATGAAAGATCATATCACAAAATTTGTCAGTGAATGTACAATTTGTGGGCAAGCTAAATACGATATAAACCTGTTAGTTAGTTGTTGGTTAGACCTAAATTAAATGTAGTGCCTCCTGCCACAAGACCCTTTGAAACAGTGCATATGGACAATTTTACAGCGCAAAACAGACTTTAGCTCATTCTCCGAATGCAAATGGCAATATCGGACACTTCTATTTTACAATCCAACAACACCCTCGTATTTTTAAATCGCAAGACCGTGACGAGTCAGTTATCAATTTAATGGCTTACACAGTACTCGCATATAACAGCTCAATCCATAGCTTTACGAAATGCAAATCATTTGACCCTATCCTACGACATACCGACCCACGAGATCCAAACGAACAATACGTATAAACGTATACGTACATACGTATGACATTATTAATGAGGCATCTTTAGCAAGTTCCTGAGCCCGGTACAAGCTAATTAGATAAGACTTGAAACACTTCAGGATGGACCAGGACTCTTACCCTTTAAATTATGACCAATGAGACTGACGACTATCATATTTTTTTACAATATATTCAATTGACAGACAATATTAACCTAGTTAAATCTCAACTGACAAATGTAAAAGACTGACTAAATAATTATACATGTTCTTTATACGAATTTCAAATTTAACATTCGACTTCTAAATAAGATAAAACCTTATCCCGCTTAAAAGCTATAGACCCTAATCGTTACAAAAGAGATTTAGTTGACGGATTAGGTTCCGTAATTAAGAGCATTACTAGTAACCTAGACTACACAGATGCAGTCAAGTAAGAAAAATACCATACAAATTCTCAAAGAAAATCAGCACAAAATTGTATCCGAGCAAAATCGTCATAATAGTCTTAGCAAAGAGCTAATGGACGAACATAATTCAGTATTATCAAAACTCACTAAGGAGCAAATTCAATGAAATGAAACTCAGCATATTTTACATAATATTAATAAATACGCAGCTTAATCACTTTTAAAGTGTGCTAAATTCACTCAAATCCTTTCAATAGTTAGCGATAATACAGATAGTATAATAAACGAATTAATTAGGCTTGAGAATCATTCTTTGCTCAGTTTAAATATGTTAAATAGCACGTTAATGAGACTCATGACTCTATACTTTAAGGAAGAATTGTTAGATTCAAATTTTAGAGACTATCATAACATCATATTTCAAGGGCAGCCGTTTAACATTTATCTTTAAGTTTCCAATAGTTACACCGCTTACCTTTTCTTATATAAGTTAGTAACTGTACCAAATAAATTTAGTCAGGCTTTTATCCCTCCTTTCCCTTTTCATGCAATTACTGGCGATATTCATGTGTACATGAAGGCAGAATGTCCAAAGATAGACGCATGGTATCTCTAAATCATCAACTGAGGTCATCTTCGGATTGCATCTGCAACATCATCAATGGACAAGCCACCGACGTCTATTAGAAAACTGCCGTCAACTTAACAAGACCCGCCATGGAAAAATTATACAACCGCCACTACGCAGTTGAATTGGCGAACCTCACTCGGGTACACCTCACGTATCGACGAGATGAGATCGGTACGATATCAGGAAGTTTCTTATCTATCATCCTGTATAATTGCATTCTGCGTACAAAGGAGTCATCGCCAACGCATATGACAGACTAGGAGGATAGCCGATGAAGATAATCAGCATCACAATCTCTCCTAAAAAGGAGCTAGTTTCAAAATGATTAGATATGGAGTTGACATAAATCTAAAAAAACTCCATGAATTTCAAGAAAAAATCATGATACAAAAAAATTATTCAACTACCTATTACACTACTTATCTATTATATGGCCTGATATCGGGTGCAACAGTTATTGGCTTCATTCTATTATGCCGATTACACTATCTTCGAATGAAGAACAAACCAAATCCTAAAACATCTTAAGTCTACGCTGTACCAGAACCACAGAAGATGGAGGGATCATTTCAAAAGCAGCAGCAGCAGGTAGGAACATTTCCTCTTAAACTGATGAAACAGTTACTGATCTGAAGGGGGAGGTGTTACACACCATGGTACTATGGTATTCGCTGACTTGGTATCATTCATCGATCGAATGTATTCCGACCAAAAATGTCGCAATATCGCGATGACGCAAATGCCGATTTATTATTCGCACCAAGTCACCGTAGAATCCGCTGATTTGGGACCACACAACGGTCGCAGGCATTTCTACCAAATTATGTCGCAAGGTGCGAAACGCTGATTCTACAGCCCGAGACTCGACACGGTACCAGCGCGATCGCAGCACCTCTCTACTTTTCATACCTCGAAAGTGATCACTAGCTTGTAGTTTATAATTGTAATTTGTAATCAATAAATAAACTTTAATTAGATCGGTTTTTAGTCCTTCTGCATCGGTACTCGTAATTTACTCATTAGAAATAATATCATTAATATAAGATAATTTAAATGATTGATTTTTAACTGGTTCGTATAGTTGCTAATCAATATTTTAATTGGGTTCTGCCTGCAGATGTTTCGCAAAAGTAAGAGGTCGGGGTTCAACACAAATGTAACGCATTCTCTCATATTTGTAACACATACGAAAATACATGTCGTTGGAGATGAATTGCAGTTTGCGACGCTCGTTCGCGAATAATACTGATTTGATTTAAAAAAAAAATTGCGAAATGAAAAATATAATAGAAAATTTTATTTTGTTTAAATTCCTGCATGAAGGAATCGTAAATTAATAAAAAATTAAAAATTCCGATACGTGGACTGGTGCCATCTGCGGAAACAATACGAGGTATTCGAGTCGAAATTTGGAAATAGTACATCAAAATCTACAATATTACCCATTTTCTAAACTTCCAAAAAACTTGCTAGGTTCCACAACCTCATTTCAAACAGCATACATCCAATTTATATTTGTGTTAAAAATTTGAGAAATATTTATAGTACTTTCCTTGACACTTAGATGTTTTAACAATAAGTCCAAAACGCAAAGATCACTCAAAAATGGCATTAGTATTAGAATTTAAGCCAGTAATCGCGTCTTGAAACTCAACAATGTCACTTTGCACATATATTTGGATGTTGTCAGCATACAGGTGGTACGGGCATTTGATACATGATGTAACATATTTTCATAGCTTTTGCTGTACTTTTACGGCCACGCCCACCCGGGGATGTACCACCGTCCTTTATAAAGTTGGCACAAAACAATGTATACATGGCTTTTGGAGATTCTGGATGGCCATTTATATCCTTTTCTTTTAGTTCTTCTTTCCCTCCAAATTCTTATTTCAGACCCCACCCGGTCCATTTTACCTATTTTATCCAAAATCTTAGGTTGACAACGCGCTCGCGACTCTCCGGATGTTGCGTGTGTCTTTGGACGGCGGGATCGCTTCCTATCAGGTGAACCGTCTGCTCGTTTGTCTTCCTTCACATAAAAAAAAATAAAGATTGTAAAGATTAACCCTGTGGCACGCCAATCTTGAGATTAGGCTATTGTGACGATTATTGTTCTAAATGGATTGATTACTGCCGCCCACGAAGATAAGAGAAAATTATTTGAAAACAGTGGGTGCAGATCGTAAGTGGGTAGGAATCAATAGGAATATATCATAATCAACTGTGTTGAAAACGTTCGTGAAGTCGCCCAATAGGAGCGAATTAACAACGAAACATGTTGTAATAAGGGGGAAATTTTCGCGGATGCAGCCTCTGGGGGTATCATGTGTTTAACCAGCTAGTTTCCCTTCAAACAATTCAAATGGACGTATAAATTACAAAAAAAGTTGGGTTCATAAGTGTGAGAAACTAAAGAAAAAGAAACAAATGTCGGCGCAAGAAACTTGTATAAGATTTCGTAATTTAAAAAAAATGTACTATAGATATCAATATCACATGATAAAGATTTTTACAGAGACTACTTTGTAAGCTGCTTTAGAATTTGATTATATTGCAAGTTGACAACAAATAATTAGTCCGTACAAAATTAAAATTTAGTGTAGTTTCTTTTCGATGACCTGGTTTCTATAATCAAAACGATACTTAAGAAACTTAACAAGGGACCACATTTTGTATATCCGTCTGAATTTAAACGAATTATATTTTCATTTAATTTACAGGTATTTATAATAAGTCACAAAGTTTAGAGCGTATGTTTAAAAATAGCATGATAAAGAGAAAAAGGCAATCCAGTTTTTTAACAAGTAATGGCGCGTTCCGGCACGAGACATCGCGAACCGAGCCAATTTTTTCGAGTCCGCACGAGCTACGGGTGGAGGTCAGGATAGATATAGAATAAATGTTTTTAACTATCATAAAAGTAAAGTAACAGTCTATGTTTCTAAATTGTCCCACTGCTGGGCATAGTCAACCACACGGCCCAAGTGCGAATTGGCGAATTTCAAAAGTCTCAGAAATATTATTTCTCAGATATGCAGGTTTGCTCACGGTATTTTTAAACGGAATTGAAGGCAAGCGCCTCGGCCGTCAATGAAGTTGCCCTTAGATGAGAGACATGTTAATTGCTAACGGTTGTTGGAATAATTTAAAATATTGATGCTCTACGTTTTTTTACAGAAGAATGATGCTAACGCTATTATGCTATTTAACGCTACCTCGTAAAACCAATTAATCTTATATTTACGCCTTTATTTGGATCCACAACGGTAGACACGACTTTGCCTCCGACCTGTATTCTTGTATTTACTTCGTATGCGGTGATATCTTCACAATTGAAAAAGGTGAGGTACGAGTAGTAGTTATATATGCAAATGCTTTTAAAACGCTTTTACGAATATATTGTTAAGAATATTCTGTACACCGTGGAACTGTAATTAAAATTACTAATACTATAAATATTTGTCTCGGAATCGATAAAATGGAAAATATATTTTTTTTATTTGCATTGTAATATATTTTCTTACGTATGTTATTTTTAATATCGAAATATCGGTTTGTAAGTTCATTTTAATATATAATATATATGGTGCCTACATAAAAGGTACTAATGTTAATGTCACCTTAAAAATTGTGTAAAATAAAATAATATAGTACGAGATTCAGTTTAAGAAATATGTACCAAATTTATTCTGCAAAGATATTAAAGAATGTATCCTAAAAAAAATTTAAATTGAACATCACAAATAAATTGTTAAGCTAAATCACCTGCCAATGCTTGACAATCAAATGATCTTTAACAATAAAATACTTAAATATTTTTTTGATGAAATAAATTCTATCTTACATGGAATTGATATTAAGGGTTGTATTGCACGAAATTTAATATTTATTTAAAATTATGGGTATTTTAATAGGTTTTATGTGTTTTTATATAATATTTTTTTTAATTTATAGAGTATCCGGAATGGTATCATAAAATTTTCAGGAAAATCAGTTTAGTAGTTTTTCTTTTAAATAAATGTAAAAAAATAGAATTTTTGTATTTTTTGGTATAGCTCCGACATTTATGAACCAATGTTAAGACTTCTTTTTATTTCATATAGCATTCTTTGTTGATAATCGCACAAAATTTTCAAAAAAAATAGTTGATTAAGTTTGTTTTTTAAGTAAAAAATAACAAAATTTAGGAATATTCGCAAATATCTCCGCAACTTTTGAATTGATTTATTAAAACATTTTTTTCTCATAGGGAACACTTCCACAATAGTCATAAAAACTTTTTTAAAAATTGGATTAGTAGTTTGTTTTTAAAATCAAAATAACGGAGAAGATATATTTCGAAAGTTCGCTCCTAAGGCGTTTGAAGTCAGTTTTTGTAATTTTCTGTGAAAAAAAAGTTGTAAAGTAGCAAACTCAAATCTGGTTAACTGAAAATACAAGGGCATGTAGAGGCATAAGGCTTAGGCTTATTAGGCTTACAGCTTTGTAAGCCTATGTATATAGTAACTTAACGGAAACAAAAATTATTTACTCAAAAAATGATCCACATGAAATTACTCCACTTTGCAATTTTTTTCTGAGACTTAATCGATTCATCGCTATTTTGAATAAACAGATTTACGGCTTTCATTAGCAATAAAATCCGTAAATATTTTTAGTTTAAAATTGCACAACAAGATACGATCCTACAACATTACTAAATTATTACTTAACCTACACATACTAAAAATTACTTCATAATATGCCAAAATATACCGGATTGAATAATGAAACATTCGGGTTAGAAAAACAGAACATTTTATTTATCTTTATATCTATTGGTACGCCAAAAGCACAATGAGTGACATGACAATATCACTCTGTTTTAATTTATTTATATTTCTTGGATAAAATATTACACTATCTCGTACAATAGCTAATTAATTGACACAAAACATCATTGTTATCAAATTTATTATCGATTCACTTAAAATAAAAAATCAAGCAATGCATAGTTTGACGATTTCAAAGCGTGGACATTTGAAAAAAAAGGAAACATTAACTTGTGAGATATTTCTTAAGACAAGAAGACTAATTGAAACGGGAAAACCCGTTGAATGTTTTCGTCCAATGTTAATGAATTGCATAAAATGGATTCCATATCAGACTTGTATATTCCAGATGGGTATAAAATAAAGCATTATACAAGAAAAGAGTTTGTAATACGAACCCAAATATTTGTGCAGATTATTTAACGACTTTGTCAACGTGTTATTTGAAATTTAGTTGTTGATCAATCGTAACTCCTAAGTATTTTGCTTCTGCGACTCTTTAGCCTACGCCATCAATGTTATAATATCGGTGGGGATAGGGCATTTTTTTTTCTTGTTTATTTTATATACGAACAGTTTTAGACTATTACACTACTAGTAGAGTGGTGTAGTATGATTCTGGTAATGTAGCTTTGTATTTAACTACCTACAGTTTTATATAATTTCAAATCGTCGGTAAAAAGAGAAATTCGCGATAAAGAATTCGGCGGTTCTTTTTAGAAAAAGGAGGCAAACAAGCTAGTGGCTCAGCTGATGATTAGTGATAAATATCCTCCCGCAACAGCGGAGAAGTTACAAGAGCATTAGTGGCTTTTCAAGTTTTCTGAAAGGTTCCTTAGTCGTCTTAGAGTATCGTGCGTGGAAGACGAAAGCACGATGAAAATGCACATTGGTAACCTGCTAACCATCGACGTGGTATCGATCATATTTGGTGGATTGTCGCACTTTATGATAAACAAACTGGTATTAATCTGTTATTAATGGGCAGGGCCAAGGAATCGAGCCGATCAGAAAGGGTTGGATCATCGATGATTTGAGCAGCACGACGTTGGATGCGATCAATTGGAACGAGCTAGTAAAAGGTAGCCCAAGCCCCGATGTGAGAACTTATACGCGCCTTAACGGCTGGAAACACTGCCTCGCTCTGCTGAAGACTCCAAATTTTTAAGAAGCCAATTTAGCTTTGTCGACGCCAAGACTTCCAATCAAGATTGTGGCAACCAGGGAAGTGCTTTGGAAAAGAGGAGCTATGACGAAGGGTTTCTATTTAGCGGTTAGTGCGCAATCTTGTGTCTTCTATGGAGTAAACTGGAGTCAACTTAGTCGACCCCAACTAGAGATTTCACCATGCGAAGTCTCGATTTCAGACACAAGCTTTTCGAGCACTCGTCGACGCGGCCCTAAGAAATATTTGCCCGGCTGGTTTATAAGTTGTTTATATCATTAATACCAACCAACAAAAGTATTGGACCTAAGTGATACCCTGGAGGGATATCAAAGTGGCTTATAATCGAAGGATTCATGGCCATTCACAAAACCTACTTGATACATTATTTTCATTCGAGTAGCAGACCAAAATTACCACAGATCATCATTTCTCGCATTAACACCGTATGGTCAAATTTATTAAAAGCGGTTGTGCAATCGGTGTATTCATGACTTTTTATGACTCTTATCTAGTTTTTGTGAAAAGTAAGAAACGAGCTTGACAAGATTAGTACGAAATGACATACCTAGTCATAGATAGACATTAAACATTATATTTTTACCCGTGCGTCAAACACGTGTGTGAATTAAAAAACAACAAATGTATTATCATCAAAAAAGATAAATTTTAAATAACGTTATTGAATTGAAGCAAAAGAACAGTGTATGATGTTAAAAGGATAATGCACGTGGGTGGTAAGGTCATATCGATCTTAATGGAACCGAAAGCACTGATTTTCATCTGGTTACTGGAAACTAATCGAAGAAAATCTTTAGTAGCCCGATAAAAGATTTCATCTGAAAGTAAAAGAAAATTTAACTGATCAAGTATATCTCAAGTAATAATATTAAAAGTTTAAGGCTTAAAATTTTGTGAAGTGTCTGGACATATTACCGTTTCTTTCTTGCGAACATGTCGTACATAGCACTCATTCTGTGGCTATTTGGTGTTTATAGACGGAGCTGTTACATGAAACTACACAGTATGTAGCTAAATCATAATACCTGTTAAATAATGTAAAATGAGCTATTACTCGAGATTTCACTCGAGAGATTTTTTGTTAATCCATCCGTTATTTATGTCCAATCCAGCTAATAAGTTATGTGTATAAAATTGTATCCTTTTTGCAGGACTCAACAACAATCAAACACCGTTTTATTGGTTGATATCTTCTAATAATTGTGTGTAACAACTAAAGTTTCATTTTCCGATAGCCGTGCTTACTGCATCATATAGTGGAAAATTATATTATATTATATATATAATATAATTTTCCACTATATTATATTATATAGCTATTGTGAAATAATAAAATGTTACCACACCAACCAACTTAATTCATTGAGTTAAGATGATAATTAAAGATTAATGATTTACTCTGTTTTTTATCTATTTGTGAAATTTATATTGCTTTAAAGTAGAAATGGACAAGACCTCGTATGAATCTCTTGATGAACTTATCGACTTTCTTGAGCAAGGTTCTCCTATATTTAGAAAAAAAACGGTATTGCCATCGGCTTTTCGTGTACCTTGCGTCAGTTTTTTGACTTCTATTCTTTTGAAATACATCACGCTAATTTTCTACAAGTGACCTATTGCCATCGAGCAGAGAAGTTGTATGTGAACGTTGGGGCTGCGACCTTTCAAATCAAAGATAACATAACCCATGTGCAGATAAGTAAATTACTCACATAATGCAAAACAGAATATTTAAATATAAAATTAAAGTTATTCATGATACTTACTTGTTGTTGTTTCAATTAAAAGTCTACAAAGACTTCGTTTTAATGTTTCTAGGTTGTTTTGAATTCTCTGAGCAGCCCGTGATAAAACGAATATTTGTACTAGATGTAATATAATTCTTATAGTAAGTTTAATAAGAGTTGTGGTTTCAAATAATCCCTGAAAATATAATGATTTATTATCCTTTTTGGTCTCTATTAGTAGCTAATTTAATTACTTCCTTATTTTTATTAGAATCTTCCGAAATAATTTGAAAAGTTTTATATATTATCTGTATGAATATACTTTTCAATTGGACTTATTAGTTTTTAAGAAATAAGTTTATTAGTTTAATTTTTAAATCAAAACCATATCACTACTTGTAGAAATTTAAATAGAGCTTGGACAAAATTAGAACATTTGCCATTGTAAGTCATCAAAGTAGTGTTCCACTGCACCAGAAATACCTGGGATTATGTTTATATATTTTCCCCCGAATATTTAGATCATGCTTCAGACTTTTCTCGAAACACAATCAGCATTTGTCGCAGTTCGTCAGAGTTTTACCTTTTGCTCAAATTAACTTCTAGCTTTAAATTTGAATATCTTCACGTCTTTGGACATGAGCTGGACTGGTCAATCCAGGCATTCACCGAGAAAATTTTACTTCTATTCAATAATTGTGACTGATAAAATGCAGGCCATCGCTTTTAATCATGGCTGTTAAGTGATGGTTGTAATATTCAAAATCAGAAATGAATGGAAATGGAATCAGAATTCATTATAAATGAGATACCTAACCAGAAAAGATAAATAAAATACGTAGCATGCTATTCAGGCATTTTTGGTGGATAACTACTGATTGAAGCATTGCGCAGTCAGTATATTTATTTAAACTTCCGGAGTTGAGAGGATACAAGGCTATTTTGATAACGAAGAGACTGTTGTAATATCAAACATCTTTACCATACAAAGCATAGATTTTTAGAGCTTTTTCCTTCTGCTATGTTCATGTTTTCTACATATGAAGTCGTCAGAAAAGGCTTGGAATATGTAAAGAAGCATAAATGTTTTAAATAAAATACGACTATTTAACAATGATCTAATTATACTTACGTATATACTTAAAGAAGTTATTGAATACAGAAATATACTTTTATTTACCATCGCCGATATTAACATTATTGCTATCTGAAAACAAAAAAGGCATTAGTAGGAAAAAAAATTGTGCCTTTTATTCAACTTATAAAATAAAGAAAAAAGATATTGACATCAAATGCATAAGTGAACTTTCATGATATATTTTATTGTATATTTGCAGTTTCTTCGTCTTATAAAACAAATTACAAGACCAATCTTTAAAGTTTTATACAACAGATTTAAAAATATATTCTTTTGAACATGAAAAAATGTAAATCGGCTTGTAACTGGCGGAGAATTCGGCAAACATAATTTGAAAATGTGCATACAGACGTTCGTATACTCTTTCTTTTTTGAAGCAAGTTAAAAATAAGAGTTTTTTACTGAATAACTCTAAATGTGTCTATTAATAAAAAATATATTTCTAAAATTATTGTCTGTCTGGCTATCTGTCTGTCTGTATTCTTTGGCCAACTTAAGCCACTCTTATTTCAGATAAAGAATTAAATTATATTTTCCACGCGCACTGATTTTGCGTGAGCGTATTTATCTACGAAACATTATTTTAAAGTTAAATTAATGAACGTTTAGTTAAACTAGCCATAATAGCTACTCATGTAATGATCTGTAGTTTGCTTATTAATTAATTTAAAAAAAATACCTGTACTGCAAAAACCTTGTTGAAAACGCCAGTGGCTTCTGCTAGATGGGTGTAAGCAACTGACCACGTTCCAACTTCATCTATGTGTTGCCTTTGTATAGCCTCTGATTTTATAATACTCTCTGTAGATTCAAGTGAGGCGTATTTTTTGTATTTGGCTATATACCGGATAATGCATTCAAGCTGTTCCGATATAATATACAGTAAAGTAAAAAGCAAGAAGTATTGGTACGTATATCGTAAGTTATTAGACATAGAGTTTAACATATACATGAATTTCAATATTGTGGGAAATCCTTGTTCTGATAAGCTATGGTATTTCGAAGTTAAAGCTACAAAAGTTATTTTCATGACGATACATATCGACAAACAAAATTTAAATATTTTATTCTTCCTAGTCACGTCCTGCAAATACAGGGCATCTTTCATCAGATACTGACTGTTTGCATCGAGGAGATGTAATAATACATAAAAACGTTTCGAATGATAAAGCGACAAAATCAATAAAAATATTGCATTTCCAAAATCGACGTAAGTATATATGATTTCTGTAAAATGACCTAACAGGTGAAAATAACCGACGACGGCGGCATTACTGAGAGTAAAAATTATTTCGGTTACAACGGTAAAATATATTAAAATTTGAAGAGCCGTGCTACGAGTTGAAATATTTCTAAACAAAAGTATAAAATTGCCAAAAATTAATATGAAATGCAGTGGTTTTAAAATTTCCATGATCAGTGTTGAAAGAAAAAATTATTTCAAATGCTCGAAGAAGGAAAAATGAAATAGGTTCTGGTCGGTATATATACGAACAAGGTACGTTAGTAATTGTCGCTTTTTAATCAATAGTTTTAATTTAATATTCAATTGTAATAATAAACTCCGTACCCGTGGCAACGGAAAAGCAAATAAATTACGGTCAAATGGTTGCGTTATTAATAAGCTCACTGTATTTATATATATAATTGGTTTTAGACTAACAGTATTAACTCAAACTAATCATTCCATTGATTATATAATGGACTTTAGATTCAACACTTAAACATAACAGAATGAAAATCTTGAAGTATTATTTTATCCATCTATTATTATTTTATCAATATTTAAAAGAACAAATGACAAGATAATCTATACGACAGCGTGTACAAGCGCAGCAATACTGATGCTTTATCAGTACCACAGCGCAGCGCGAAAATAGCAGCACCTAAAATTCCTCTTAGCATCACAGGATATAGAAAGTTTGCAATTATTATTCA
>JAOCPS010056396.1:0-16521 GCA_025505425.1 Graphium colonna | reverse complement strand
GGAATGAAAAGGAGTGGGAATAAAGAGTAGACATGGACATCCGGAAACCCCAATAGTCATGCATACTTTATTTTATGCCGACTTTTTAAAGGGCGGTGGTACTTCCCCGGGAGAGCGCGGCCGTAGAAGTGCAACAAAATCTGTGAAAAGATGTTATGCTCTACCACCTCAAAAATCTATCAGATTTTCAGATAATATTTGGTTGGATAAGGAGTCGGTCCCAAGTAATTTGACAATGAAGTTAGAAAGTTTTAGAAGTCAAAATAGTCAAACAGTTTGAAAATTTCTTTTTAAATATCTTCGCAATCAAAATTCTTATATTTTTGACAGAATTTGATGATATGTATATATATATGCTTGTATTTGTAAACAATTTGTAACATCCTCTCCTATATATTAGTTGTAAGTCAGAAAATTATTCAGACGATCCATGTAGCTCAGTAATAATATATATTTGCTGTACAATTAATATCAATATAATTTTAACATCTTATAAACTTCCAAATTATAATTTGATTTTTTTTTTGCAAATTCGAAAGAGCAAAAATGTTGCAAATTACATCTAAAACTATTTTAAGCTTTACTAGTACAGGTCAAGTTAAATATAGACTAATGTATTAAAATCATAAAACGCAGATAAACTACAAAAAAAATTATTTTAAAATAATTTAGTTACATTTATTACATATTTAATACATATATATTTGAAACTCAATTCCGTAAAATATTGCTTAAAGCGTAAATAGAACAATATTATTATGTAAATCATTAACTATACAAGGAACGAACATTACCCTTGGTTTGTATTACCCATGCGGAAAATATAATGAAAAAACAGTTTTTCTAATAGTATAAAATGTCAATTCATAAAATTATGCTTTTGATTTCATGGATGAAAAGTGCAGTGTACAACCTGTTTATTTCTTAGCTTTGTGTATCTCTCGCAACGAAGAATCTAAATTAGCGAATGGCTTATCTCTATACATCAACCGCGGTGAAGATTCGCTGACCCATAACTCTAAATAGAAAGCTGATCTTCTTTGCACTTTAAACATACCGCCGACCATCCCACGGTGTGAATAGATGATGCCAAAAATAGGTTTCGATATGAATGCAGTAGATAATGCGCTTTTTTCTGTTGTTATGGGCCAGATTGATTTCCTGCTATTGTGCTGAAAACATGCGCTACACAGTTGGCACCGATTTTAACGCGTCTGTTTCGGCGCTCTTACTCTTTAGGTTTGGTTATGTTATGTTATGATATCGAAAACGGCTTTAGTGCACCTGATCCTAAAAAAGGCAATCCTTCGGATACATCCAATTAAAGGCCCATTACCATTGCCTTCTTGTTGTCAAAACTCATGGAGTAAACCATCAACAGCTAACTCTTCAAATACATTTAAGATCACCAACTGATCAAAAATCTGATTAGTTGATGATCTTTTTATTTACCTGACCCATTAATGGGCGAAAACAATGGAGAGCAAGGGCCTCCCCTTGGCGATTAGCTTGTAGCAAAGGCCTTTGATAGGGTATGGCACAGCGCTCCTTTCTAAGATAACATTCTATGAGCAATCTGAAAAATTTATAATTATGCGAATGAATAAACAGTCCTTCGTTGTTAACGGTGCATGCTCCGACGTCATATCTGTAAACCCTGCTGTGCCACAAGGCTGTGTTCTAGCTCCCACACTATTTCTTCTGCATCAATGATTCAGAAAACCTTTGTCATATCCTCTCTTCTCCAAAACACTTCCCTGGATGGCACAGCCACATCGAGTGATGTACAGTTCTGCAGTTACATAGAATGCAAAACCATATTGGCTTCAAAAATGCTTAGCGTCCTTAGCAGAGTCATCCAGCTGTCAGACTGCTTGAAGATATGCAATACTGTTCTCATCTCTAGGCTGGAGTACCGCTTTACCAACTCCTTCCATATGACCGCATTCAATGCCTGCTGCTTTAATAGTTCATGATCCAGTACTTTCCAATCAGCTCGATTCCTAGGCCGTGCTGAAATATATAGCGTCTCTAAGCATACTTTACCGCATTTACTGCAGGGAGTTGTTCGGATTCATACCTGCTGTACAGTTTGTTCATCGTACAACGCAACAATCTACCAAATACCATCAGTGCCACCCCGATGGTTGGCAGTCCATCACATTGCAAGTCAGTAGTCATTTTCTGCTCGATACTATACGGTATTTCCGGATCCAGACGACTTAGGAAGCTTCAAGAAAAGAGCCTACCTCTAACTTAAAGGCCGGCAACGCTCTTGTAACTTCTCTGGTGTTCCGAGAGTCCATAAACGGAGGTGATCACTTACCATCTAGTGAGCCGCTTGCTCGTTTATCTATCTCTTCAAAAAGTCGTTCCAGCTGATTAAAAGGAGTTAAGTGATAAACGTACGCAAAGAAGAATCATATATTATATATAATTAAAAAAACATACATATATCCTTTAATACCTATTTAAACAGCTACCTTTAATATGAATTGGATGAAAGCAAAGAATTGAACAGGCAACAATTTTGAACATTCTTTAATACTCTTTTTGTACACCAGATATTAAACTCTAACATTTACATGTTCTTTAAGAAAGCCTTACATTAATATAATAAACTATTTCACTAACGATCCCTAGTATAAGCCTGTGCAAACGCTAGTCTTAAATCACAGCATTCTTAATTAAACCTTCTCCATATTGAATAACTTTAAATAATACGCCACCTGTCCCCTAATACAAATCTTATATTAATTGGTCTAAGTATTTAAGAAGGATTCCAAAACATTATTAAGCTATAAAATGATTTAATAGTTGTTTTATATTTATAATATTCCCGACTTATTCTTAAACTGCAGCTGTTTTTCGAAAATAAATATGGAATATTGTTTTAATTTTCTTAATATCGTAAATATTATAGAGAATCAATAAAAGCAATTTTGTGTATTTTAAATATTTTTTATTTACATGTTCACGATTACCGGGCAAGTGGTAGACGTCCTGCTGTTTTGACTCGATAAACGCCAGTTCTTAATATCTATTTAAATCCGAGTTACATTCAAACTACAATTTTTTGTGGCCTTGGAGTTACTATGTAATTGGATTTTGTTTTGTTTATTATGTCCTCCCATACTAGTAGCTTCACTTAATCATCTGTTGGCAGTGAAATAATAAAATAAATATTTAATATTATTTGTTTTATCAACTTTACAAATTATCTTTGGAAGGTATCGATATTTTTGCTAGAATTTAAGGTATGTCCAAAGTAAATAAATGGTACAGATTGGAGTAAAAACTCGCAATTTTCTTTAAAATTAGTCGTTTAATTTATCTTATTTAAGGGAGATTAGGGTCATAGTTCGGCTTAATAAATGTTTTAATTGGTTGAGGATATAGATAGATTAGCAGGTTTTGGGATCACCTTGATATAGTATGCAAATGAAATGTTTGAATATATATGTATCTGGGTTTTATTTAGTTACAAAAGACATAATAGCAATGATTTTTGTAGCTTAAAAGAAGATCAGAGATCTACAATGAAAACGCAGACGAATGTGTGTTTTATATTAATTATAGTTTCAGAGTTAATCCTTTATAAGTAAATATATTTCTGCAATGAATATGAAGATAAAATATGTTTTGACTTTCAAAGTTTTAATAACCCTTTTAGCAACACTCCTCTAAACGCGCTTTTTTTAATCCCAGTTCTTTTAATTCGCTTCTTCACAAAATGTTTTATAATTTTTAAAATAAAATTGAAATGATTATTTATTTGGGCCTTTTGGAAAGCTTGTGATAGCAGAAATAAAAAAAAATACATTTATGAAATTTAGCTTTTATTTTAAATGTCAAATTAGCGTACAATTTTCAATTAAAAAATTGCAAGCGAATTTAATTTAATTTTATAATTTTACTAGGCAGATGCGCACATTTTTGACGAACTTGTAAGATTAAAGCGTCGGTCATTAATTCATATTGCGTTGATCAAGAATTTACCTAAACCGCCAAGAAGGTCCTTGCTTTCCATTGCTTTTGGCCATCAATGGGTCAGGTGAACAAATAGATAAAAAGCTAATCGGCTTTTGCGAAAACCATGTTGTCGGTCATTGATCAGTTAGTGATGTTTAATATATTTGAAGAGTTGACTGTGGATGGTTGCCTCCATAAGTTTTGAGAACAAGGAAGTATTGGCAATCGGCCTGTAGTTGGACGGATCCGCGTGATCGCTTATTTTTTTGAGATTAGGTAAACTAAAGCCGTCTTACAAGATAACGAAACCAATCTAAAGAGTAAGAGCGCCGAAAAAGACGCGTTAAAACCGGTGCCAACTGTGTCTTAACGCATCTTTTCATTTTGCGATCATTCAGTGGGAAGCAAATTTTTGCCATACACGGTGATGTCCAAAGAGAAGTAACGGGCACGTGATAGACACCTCACTCCGGATTAAAGGATGGTCGGAAGGACCTAAAGTTTCAATGTCCTAAGATCTTGTATTTTTCCGCGTAATCTTCAAAAGGTCTGAATGTATCTGGCATTCCCGTAGGTCATGTAACCATCTGAGTTAGACAATATGCCATAGGAAAGTTATGTACAGTTCTCCCTGTATAACTGATGGTACGTGAGCCGAGCAATTCGGTGTGATGGGCGTTAAAATCGCCAAGCATCATGATCTCTACAGATAAAACCTGCTGTAGTACTGAGTCTGTAGCCATTTGGACGTAATTAATAAGTCGGTCTACTCAGTCATCACCGCTATGATACCTGTACATGTACGCGAAGAAGCGTGGTTGGCAATCGCGTAGTAATCGGTAATCAATGCGCAGCCATAGTGTGGGCAGCCTTACCTTTAAGACTGCTGAGATGTCGATAACAGATATCTTCTGTGACATACACTCCCACGCGGGGCAAAAATGAACGTTTCAATTTGTACCTCGGGTAAACGAGAGGGTATTTGATTCTCAGTCAAATAGAGCAAGGTTGGCCTTGCCGTCTCGAATTAAATCCCCTGGTGTTGCAGAAGTCCACAGCTAGTGTCTCCCATCTCCCATCCTAAAATACGTGAAGTTACTGGAGTACCCACGCTCAGGCTGCACTTTAACTGAGTAATTGATCTTTGGTTGCCACTGTCATTGGGGGAAGAGGCAGGGGAAGGATGGGCAACTGACCTAATGCAGGAGCTCTCCAGGAAGGAGCTCCTACTTCACGTCTAAGTTCTGTGAGGTTAAGGTACATAGCCGGTTCAAACTGTGCCCTCGGCAGCAGCTAAAGCTACTGCTGGTTTTACCACTGTACTGTACTTTTAAAAAAGAATACGTGTTTGGATAGAACCCCAAATGATTGAGGAGGAATAGAAAGGTTTTTTATCCCCAATATGTGGCGTGTGGTTTTTATAGTTTTCTAACTTTGGACAACATAAGGCAAGTCCTTATTTCGTTTATTAACACGTGTGACTGTTTAAAATATATGTAAAATCAATATTAAATGCCATGTATACTCTTATAGGCTAAGGAAATGGCTGGCAATGATTATGTATATAGAGGTAAGTCGTTCGCTAATTTAGATTCTTCATTGCGAGAAATGCGCAGAGCTAAGAAACGAACACGTTGTACACTGAACTTCTCATCTATGAAATCAAAGGCATAATTTGTCAATAGACATTTTATACTATTAGAAAACGCGTCTAATTTTTTTATAAACAAATGTAGCAACTTTTAGATTTTACCAAAAAATATTCTTTTTTATTTGTTTAATAAGTTATGTATAACAAATTTAATATTTGCTAAAGTTATAAATTATAGATTGGCAACAGAAGAAATTAAATAAACATAAAGTGACAAGGGAAATATCACTAACCACTTGTTTTGCTTTTGCTTTCCGTGCAGTTTGATGGATAAAGAATGCTCTTTTCTTTATATTTGCCACATGGGAAATACAAACCAAGGGTAATATTCCTTATTTCTTCCATCAAATCATTCCAAGGGTAATATGGCTTATGTGGTTAATGGATTTAGATATTAATATTAATCTGTTCATACTTTACGTAAAATTTTAACAAATCAAGTTACATTTAATAGATAGTGTTTGTTCAATTTACATTCGTGTATTTAACTTAATAATTTTAAATAAGACTTGATGTCCTTTAAAAAACTATGTGTAGTTCATTTGCGTTTTATGATTTTAATACATTACTTCGTATTTAACTTGAACTGTAATGGTAAATCTAAAAATCTTCGTAATGTCTAAAGTAAACGAGATGCCAACTGAAGGACTAAGTTTTAGATATAATTTTCAATATTTTCGGTCTTTTGAGTTTGCTATAAAATCAAATTATAAATTGGAAGTTCATAAGAAGGTAAAATTATATGTATCTTTATTACACAGCAAAGCCAATTACTTAGCTAGCATGGATCGTTTGAACTAATTTTCTGACATTAAAATTAATATAGAGAATGTCACATCAAATTCAACCGTATCAAATATCTTCAAATTCTGCCAAAAATAAAAGATGATTACGAAGACATTCGTAAACATATTTTCAAACTATTTGACTATTTTAACTTCTTATACTTTCCAGGCTCATTATCAAATTGCTTGGGGCCGACTCCTCACCCAATCAAATCTTACCTGAATATCAGATTTTAAACAGAGTGACTGGCATCTGACCTCTGCGACCCAAAGAGGTAAACTGAATTTAATTGATGAATTAGTTGTCAGAATATTTGAAGGTGCTGACATCCTATAACGACTGCCAAAACGTTCTTGAAAGCCGGGATCTACTTTTATATGTACCTCATCCAACGCATGGATCATCTCTATTTTGAGGTAATCGGATGATAAACCTGTATTGTACTCACCCAACCAAGAAACAACAACACAAAGTCATTGTCCCGCTACAGGATTCGAATCCACTACATTGAGTTAATAAAACAAAAACCTCTTGTCCACGACGGCAGTTTTTAACTACGTTAACATAAATAATAAGTACATAGATACATATGTACAACTCAAAACATGTATAATAACATAACACACAGGTAAGTGCAAAATTATAGAACAAATGTCTTTAATGAAACATTACGTCACAAACAAGAAGTTTATATTTCAATACGCCTTAAAACATGTCTTTATTTCTTTCTTTTTGATTCCTCGCTAGATCTACAATATTATTAAAAATTATGAAACATTTATGATTTATACAAATATTGAAGAAGCGAAAACAGGTTACCATGGAGATTAATTAAACTGGGATTAAAATAAGAAACCAATTTTCCTGGAGTGCCATAAAGAGAATAATTAAAATAGGGTGAAATGTTACAAAAAAATGCCCCATTTTATTTTTGAGCATTAATATTTGGCTTCCATATTATTTATCAATTACTAACAAAAACATTTAAATATCTTTTTTTGTTACCGCTCGCAAATATAGTTACGTATTGCAAATAAATCTTATATATAGCTTGGTGTACGTATAATTTTAAACATGATCGGAGTTGATATATTGAGAACAGGAAATTGTAAACTTTGAAACATCGAATTCTGCAACAAATGGGCCGACCGCTTAAAATATATATCAAAACTACAACGAACATTATTCAAGCTGACGATCGAAAGGAAAATATTTATATCACGCTCAGATCGTTAGTATACGAAACGAATTCTAAGAAAATTTTAGGATTATATTGCTAGGTTATACACAAACACTTAGCATATTAACCGAATAATTTTGTTAAACAAAATTTACTCGCCAACAAATTTACTCGCAAGCACATTTAATTTTTTTTTAAGTTAAATACAGAAATATATATAACAAAGTTAACATAAAAACAGAAAATACTAAAATGATATCCTATCGTTGCTCCTGACCCTACTCCACTAGCTTAGGCAAACTCATTGAGGCAATGCCAAAGAGAACTTTAGAAACTTGCCATGTAATTTATTAGTATACATGGACTACATTCCTATGATAAACATATCATTAGTTAATGTTATATACATAATTAATTTCTTGCTACTTTGGTGAATTGTACGCATTTATAATCGCTGTGTTAGGGACAGATTTTTCAATAATCGAAGTAATGTGTGTGCACACTTACTTTCCTCAGGTAGGAATGTCAGGTCATCATGAATCAGCATGATAAAAACCTGACAAGCGTAGTTAAAAATATGTTTTTATGAAAAGCTTAAAAGGCAGGTTAATGTATAGACTGACTATCTACTTCAAACTCAAGTTATATTCTGTAAAATTCCATTTTAAGGTGGTGGAGCAAACAAACAAAAGCTGTGGGCAATGAGCAGGTATAAACTTACGTATGACTTTTGATGTTGTCATATGGGCATTCCTACTTTCTTCTCTTCTCTTCTAACTTCTTCATTTTCCCTTTCATATCCTTATTATAACCCTGACCCATCCTGTCTAATATGTTATTGTGATTATCGAAGTGATTACCAATCATGTTGCGTGAGTACATACACAGGACAGGGTTATCGTTTATTTTGCAAAATGATGTTTATATATTTTATACATAAGTGATGTTATTTGTAATTTTTCTTTTTTTTTAATTTTGGAACCCTGCGACAAGTATTTAAAGAAATTAATATACTTACGGGTATCTTAATAATCATTCATAGGACAAGGTGAACGCATCTATAATATAGATAGAATATCCATATATCCATAATAATATAGAATTCCGCGGTCGATATTAAGCTAAATTTTTGAACAATTTAAATGTAAAATTAAAAATAAACTTTCAAGTAAAGCTCATTCTAACATGGCTGAATACGTTGATGACACAATTGCGTATGCGTAGTTTATGTTGTTACTCATGCAAGCTTAAGAGCAAGTTAATAGTATATGAAAAAATATAAGCCAACATCATTTTAAAAGAGCAACTGCTGACTTTTTCGCTAGCTCTTCTCAGTAGAATTTACTTACCGAGCTGGTTATAATGAACGAATCTTTATGTAAAACTTAATCTTTTATAAGAGCGCGTAAGTGCCTATTTGAGTTTACAAAACTAAAATATGTAACAAAAGCCTTATTTTGATAATAAAATACGATAAGATTTAAACTGCAATGAATTAAAATTGTACCAAGAGCAATTTCACTGCTCAAATAAATATACATAACATCGAAATATAATAACTATCGTCGACAATATTTTCAGCATATATTCTGTCAGATACTTTATCTTTTGTTTTGATTGCTAATATGATATCAAAAACACAAAAATTATAACCTATATATTATATAATTTAAGGTTAATGTGCCCGCTCTCGTTGAGCATCTCTCTTGGCTGCCATCACTTCGTGTGCAAACGAGGCAACGGTGGTACAAGTCTGATCACTGCCGCAGTTGGGCGGGACTTGCCGCCCGACCGATGGCCGGCCAATGAGCGTGGCGCGCTGGTCCTCCTAGCCTGTCCACACTGGCCAACAACCTCCTCGACGCTGTCAAAATTTTGCGTGTCATCCTTGCGCAGGGGCCATGCTAATCTTCTCAGTGTCGTTCCAATTTTAGCACATGTACTGCCGAAGCAAGTACAACATTTAATATCTCTGTTTTATGTCAACTATGTCCGTTAGTCTATGTTCTGTTTCATTACGTTTTTCAATTTCACTTCATCCATATTATAAGTTCGTTTACAATTTTTATCTTTAAACAATGCTAAGATTTGCGATGTACATAGCATTATGTATATTATTTGTCCTGTTGACATGCATAAATTAAATAAGACTTTTCCATAACTTACAACAACTTTTTCAATCCAACGCCTATAGCACTTAGTGAATTGTTTATTTTAGTTAACCTTTCATTGATTTACACTGAATAAACTAATGGGGTTACTATTGCGGCTTCTAAAACTTATTTCTTTGCTTTTAAAATATTAAAAATTGATGTTTCTTCTACGAGAATTCAAAAATAACGCATACTAAACATCAACCTGGAGATCAAGTTATATTTCCAACCCATTATTATGCAAATAAACCCTATATAGTCAATCACCATCTTAAAACATTTGAATAAAATTGTACAAGAGCTTGCCTTAGGAAACTTAAATCATACGTTTTTTTCATGTTATTAGCTTTGTAAAAAGAACTTGTATGTCTAAAGAATAAGATTAAATTTGCAACACATATAATGAGTGCTATAACTATAACATTTATATAACATTAGCACCGGCTTTTTTGTTACTTATATTTGAGGCCATGTATATATTATTTTTCTCATAAAAAGGGAGGCAAATGAGCAAGTGGCTCACCTTATGGTAAGTAAATATAAAATAAATACCTCTAGCGACAATTAATCTTAGACAGATGTCATGTGTAGCAGAAAATGACGACGAAATCGCAGAGTGGTAATCTGCTATGCCGCGATATATTATGATCTAACTGTAACGATGTTACTTGGTAGTGTGTCGAGTTGTATAGTGTAAAAACTTAGGAGCAGAATTTATGCAATAAATAATTCTAAGCCGATTGGAAAGAACTGGGTCATCGACGATTTGAGTAGCTCGACGTTGGATACAGTCAATTGTAAGATAAAAGGGTGCCCCATCCATGGATAAGAAAAGTGTTCAATATATGGCCCGACCTGCGCTTTGTAAAGCTGCACGCGGTGTTGTTGGCTGGAAATACTGCTTAGTTCTGCCGAGGACGTCAACTCGGCTTTATTTAATTAATATATGCAAGTAATCGCGAAACTGTACGTCACTCGATATGTCGTTATCGAGTATTCTGACCGAAACCGTGGCAACCAGGGAAGTGTTTTTACAGCATTTTTTTTATTTATAAGTATGTCGATATTCCGACCTCTAAGAGGTTCAAATAACATTTATATTGACAAAAAAGAATATTTATAATACTTACAAAGAAAGGATAATAAATACTTTTTGAAGTTTACCAACTCACAGGACTTGTAATGAGGATATTTCATCCACACATAATTTTTAGAGGAATTAACCATTGATTTCTACGTCGCATCATTAAATAAATTATTCTTTATTACCAAAATAAGAATGTATCGCTGGTAATTAAAAATTGTTCATCATATCACGAAAGCTCTTTATCCATAAACTCTATCATAAACTTAAAAGAACTACAATCACATCATATGACATTTACCTGAACAAATAAAATCGGGAATACAGGTACGTAAAAAATATAAAAAACTTATTATTTTTTTACAATCATATTGTGCCTAAGCCAGCGCAACTTTTTAGAGATATACTTGTTGAGGCCATGACATAGGATATTCTTGAAACTCAACGTTTATTTTGTGTATTAAACGACGAGTTTTGAGAATAACCTTTATCGGGAGGAGAGATCTGAGAAGCATATCTGATGTTTTTTGATCTGATACTTAGATTAATGGATTAAAGGTTTTGAGATATTTTCAGTATTCTACTGTCGGTTTTTATAAAGTTTTTTTTTTTTTATATTATTATATGTGGTAGAATCAGCAGTGGATTTTGCTGCTGCCAAGGGCACGGTTCGAACCACGACCTCACAGAACACAGACGTGAGGTAACCGTGAGGTAACCTCCTTCCCCGAGAGCTCTTGCTTTATGCCCGTGGGTGTAGATAATTCCCTATCCCTCTCCTCCTCTTCCCCCCACTTAAATGACAGCGGTAACAAAAGGTCAATTATCCTAGCAGAGTACCAGTAATCGTGGAGAATCTCTCGCTGGGCATCCACGGTCTATTTAACATACAGCCTGTGCGTAAGTAATCAGGTATTCTGGGAGGAGAAGGGAGGGGGTCGTTACCGCTCTCCAAAGCCCGAGGCCAACGATGCAAGGTTATTATTCTCGGTCGCTATTTCCATATAGGTCAGCAGATTGGGATAGGGTTCGGTCCTTCTTATCAACCTACCGCTGGAGGCAGATTAGCTTGTCACTGGATGGTCCAAGCGTTATCGTGGATTTTTTTCCAATGTAGTGCCAATGAGTTTGCCGATATGGTGCCGATGGGTATGAAGCTATATATTTCTTATTCTATCATCCCTTAGTTTAATCGCTTCTGCAAGTTAGCTTCTCGCTAAAATCCTATAGAATGTAATCAAACGTGGACTACGGCGGCGGTATCTCGCGATGTAATTACCAGTGCTTTCAAAAAGGAGTTCAATTTTGCCTCCAAGTCCTTTAAAATCGCCTTAGCCGCAGCAAAGTTGGAGCACATTGGCGCGATTGACGATGACTAGCTTGCATGCTTGCAGACAGTCGCGTTTTTTGGTTTATCACGTAATCCGTCCAAGGAAACTTCTTTACAACATCTATTTGCATCAAACTAGACTTAAGATGATGAGGGGAGCTTACCAACGACTATCACGCGGTATGAACACTCGTTGCAAGATATACGCTTTTATTTGAGTGCAGTGCGTACAGCGCTCTTCTTCCTTATTCAGAGTCGATCGAATGTAATCCCCGCTATTGTGCTAAAGACGTATGCTCCTAAGTTGGGTTATTCTTTTTCGGCTCTCTTATTCTTTAGGCATTGCTCAGTTATCTTGAAAAACAGTTTTGGTGCACCTAATCCCTAAACAGGCGATCACTTGAACACGTCCAAGTTCAGATCGATTGACATTATCTCTTTATTTTCAAAATTAATATAGACAATATTATCAACAACCAACTCCTCAAATAACAGCTGATCGATAACCGACAATACGGTTTTCACAACGGACGATCAGTTCATGATCTACTTGTCTACCTAACCCATCGATGAGTGAAAACAGTTGAGAGCAAAGGGGTCTGGCGGTTAGCTTGGACGTAGTATATGGGTATAGCACATAGCGCTTCCTTCCAAGCTCACGTCTAACGAAAAATTATGCAAATTGATTGAACTAGCTTCCTTGCATTATCTTTATCGACAGCAATCCCACAAGGCTATCACCTGCACAGTTCTTTCGACATACTAATGATTTGATGTGTATTAGCTACATTCATTATTATGTAGATGATAGTACAGTGGCACCTTTTATACCAGCCAGGAAAATATTTCCCAGAACCGAACGAGACTTTACTTAGAAAAGTCTTCGATTGGAGTCTGCTAATTCTTTTTCCAACTTAACCAACAGAAGGCAAATTTCAAAACCTAAAATGAAACCCTTTGTCGTGTCTTCTCACTTTAAAAACACTTCCCTGGGTACCACAGCCTCGATCAGAATATTTGGCGACTATATATCGAGTGACGTACAGTTCTGCGGTCACTTGGAAGAAAGGCGTTCAAAAAACTTGACGTCCTGACCAGAGCGAGCCAATATTTCCAGCATACTCATCGTATGGAGCTTTACAAAGCACAAATCCGCCCACATAAGGAATATTGTTCTCAGCTCTGGGCTAGAGCACTCCTTTACCAGCTCCTTTCATTGGACCGTATCACGCGTCGAGCTACTTGAATCGTGAATGACACAATTCTTTCCGATTGACTCGATTACTTGGCGTCTATTTCGGAGGAGAGGGAATAGCATCGCAGCAGTATTCATCCTAACCCATTTTTTATGTAAAAGACTTGAATGTAGTTTAACTACTTTTTTATTTCTGGCAACTTATTAATAAAGCAATTATTCATTACCTTCGGTTTTATTTACCCACAATTTTAAGTTTTATTAATCCAATATTAAAGTAGTTATTCGTATGATACCTAAAACCTAAAAAGTTTATAATTTTTCTTGGATTCTAAGAAGCGTATCAATTACATATATATGGCAGATTTTACGTGAGATTGTCAAAAATCTCGCAGCAGTTTTTGTGTGATGCTCATCAAAAATCACATTTAAAGATAAACAAACAAAAGTTCTAAAAAAATGTTTTGGCTTCTAATGCTTTTAGAAAGATTACATATATTTTTCTTTGATTTGATGACATATATTCTTCCCATGGAATGATCATGGAAAAGTTACAATTTAAGATTATTCTACAAAATATTAAAAACAGATTTTAAAACCTAACTTTTATTTGTAGCCATAAATTATGATTGCATAACACCCGATGTACCTCAATGGAAAGCAATCCGCGCCTGTGCCAATCATCAATAAAACCAATGGTCACCAACAGTATTTCTAGACATAAGGAGGCTAGTAAACATTATTGTCGTAAACTTATGTTTGTGTTGTTGTATAGTTGCCTGATATTTCAAAATCTGACAATGTACTTGTGAGTCTAATGTTGATTGAGTTTTCAAGCGGCGTGATCGCTTACCTCCATTCCGTTTGATTCCATTTCGTTGATTCCATTCCGGATATGATCGTTTGCTTACTTTTCCTATAATTAGTATTAAACTTGACTTATGGCAGTGAGGCTTAAAATCTTTGTGATATCTGAAAAGTATATAGATAGAGACATGAAAATTCGTGATATGGTGGGGATTTGCAATAAAAGTCCGTTAAGTTGTTAAATTTAAAATATCGAATATTCCCCTTAAGACCATGTGTGTATGTATGCGTGCGTGCGTGCGTACGTGCGTGCGTGCATGTGTGCATGGGAGCATGCGTGCGTGCGTGCGTGTATGTGTGAGTGTGTATGGATGTATATATATCAGCTTGAAAAAGAGGACGCCTGAACCGTATTTTACTTTTATAATGAAAATTTATCTATTATTATTTTTAGAGTTATTAATAATTTAAATTACATATTTCCTTAAGTATACTCGTATACATCTAGCATTAAATTTTGTGAAAGCAACAATAAAAATGCACCATAAATTATTATACGTGTGGTGTTCTGGTGTAAAATAACCAAGAAAAAATAAATAAAAGTTATTCTCAATTGAATATTTAGTATTATGAAGCAGATTTAAAATTACAAATCAGTCAAAATACATAAATACGTTATTTGTTCATACACGACCAAAAGTTAAAAAAAAACATATATTACCTTAACAATTATTCGCCTTTAAGTGTATTATAAGATTTTATGAAATTGATTAAATTTCAAAGAGAGTTACCTTGTTTTATATATCGTTTCATTTTATGCTATGTATAAAAAGGGTCAAGAAATGTAATAAACGCTTTTGTATTCAACGTAAAAAGCATCTGTCGCCAAACCGAATCGGCAGCACAATTCGGTAATCGTGCCGATTACTTTTAATTTACCTTAGGAGTGAAAGTGTGTTTGTTTTAAGAAACTCATACTTTTTATGTTGTGTATGTATTTAAATAAAGTCATATTTTTCTCGTACGTTTTAAATAAATGGTTTTATAGTTTAGAAATAAGAAAATATTTAAGTTTGAAGCTATTTACACTATTGACATAAATCTTGTTCGTTGTGCTTAACAAAATGAATTAGAAAGAATTTTTATTGACTAATCTCTTACATATCATACATATCGGCATATAAAACATAACACCAACCATTTTTTTTTTATCATGCAATGTGGCTTGCATTGCTTTATTTATAATTTATATTGTTTGATATCAAAACCAAGGTGGATTAACTAACCCACCTGTACAGACGTATAGCCAGTGTCAGAGGTCTGACGCGTCTGTACATCACTGTGTATATGGAAATAAGCCTTTTCCTTTTGCGGCTGATCTTTTCGCCCGGTTACGATAACGGATTATAAAAAGGGTCCAAACTTACTCGAACTAACATAATTAAATTTACTTATATAATATGTGCACTTATATTCTGAACATCGTATTATATCAATAACCAGTCCCTTCGTTGGGGTGATATACGCTTAGCCACTTTCACGGGTTTCTTTTTTATGGCTTGTTTCACATTTACTATATATTCATGTGATCTTCAAAGACATCATTCTAAAAAATGCTTATAATTTTTCAAGAAATACAAGTTTATAAAATTCTTTATTATTTGACGTTGATCTTCGAAAAGGTTGAAATTCTATTCAGTACAAACAAGTTACTGATTTTTACATACTGTTTATGGATTAAACTTATTATTGAATGTCAGATAAATTTTAAATTCACCCGTCAAACCAAAACTAGTTCAGCGTTTAACCTAGACACGGTTATACGAAAGATATTACAGAAATTTAATTTCAAATGCGACTGTAATCACAAGAATTATCATCAGTAATTACTTTTCCAAGCAGGAAAATTATTTAGTTATAACTATTGTATGTACTATTTTGGCCACAAATGATAAAGTATTATTTGATAAGAATTTTTAACGTATGTCAGCTTGAATTCCCTAACTATAAAAAAGGATAATATTTTTTTATTATTTTAGTTTTTTTATGGAGAAAAAGGCAAACGAGCAAGTGGTTTACCTGACGATAAGTGTTTACCGCCGGCCATGGACTCCCGCAACACCAAAGGATGTACAAGAGCGTTGCCGGCCTTTAAGGTCCCCTAAGTCGTATTGTTCCGGAAATACCGTTGGTGACAATTGATTCCACAAGGGTGTCGCGTGTAGGAAAAAATGAACGAAAATGCACTTTGATGGACTGCTAATCAGTAATCAATAGTGTGGGAGATAGAACGCAGCCTTGTAGGGTACCAGCGTTCACAGACTTGGCATCGGAGTATGCACCATCGACAACGACCTTGATGC